>CAKAKR010050309.1:0-66016 GCA_916700685.1 Adelosebastes latens
TGACCTTGAATAGTTAAGGTTAGGCATTCACCTTCAATAGTTAAAGGGACTGTTTGTAACTTTGTAAGTTGTGGGCGGAGAGAGCAGGGAGACACGCTGCAGAGCCCCGCTGCCTCAGCCTGCACTTAGGCAGGAAAAGCCAACACTAGGATCAGATCTAAATCATGTTCATGGAGAGACCTTCGTCTGGTCAGCTAACATTACTGCCAAGCAGCTGAAATATAGAGTGATATTGTGGTTTTAGCTGACGTGTGTCGCCTCACTGTTTTGAGCGATGCTCGTTCAGGTATATTTAGATCGAGCAAGCGCGAGCCCGACGCTGACTTTCGTTGATTTCACGGCCACAGGTGTTGCTGTTAACAAGCATTTCTGAAAGTTACAAATAGTCCCTTTAAGGTTAGGCATTGATCTTGAATAGTTAAGGTTAGGCATTGATCTTGAATAGTTAATGTTAGGCATTGACCTTACATAGTTTAGGTTAGGCATTAACCTTGAATAGTTCAGGTTAGGCATTGACCTTTAATAGTTAAAGTTAGGCATTGACCTTGAATAGTTCAGGTTAGGCATTGATCTTGAATAGGTAAGGTTAGGCATTGACCTTGAAGAGTTAAGGTTAGGCATTGACCTTGAAGAGTTAAGGTTAGGATAGGTTGTCCGGCAGCAACTCTCGCAAAAGTCTTTGCAAGTTTCCGCAATTTGCAGGTTACTTTCTAGACACAACCGAATTCCTCTGTGCCACTCTCTGGTGTGACTGTACCTTAAGTACGGCTGGGTATTGAACATCAGTACTTTTTTGGTACCAACCGACACTATTGTGTCTTCAGCATCAAGTATCAAAAGTACTGAATGTTGGCATCGATTTCCCAGTCAGATTCTTGACTGATGCATTGAGGTCCTTCTGTGTGGAGTTTGCATGTTCTCCCCGTGTTAGCGTGGGTTTTCTCCGGGTTCTCCGGTTTCCTCCCACAGTCCAAAGACATGCAGGTTAGGTTCATTGTTGACTCTAAATGTCCCATAGGTGTGAATGTGAGTGTGAATGGTTATCTGTCTATGTGTCAGTCCTGTGATAGTCTGGAGACCTGTCCGGGTGAACCCCGCCTTCACCTAATGTCAGCTGGGATTGTCTCCAGCTCCCCCGCGACCCTGAATAGGATAAGCGGTTAAGAATGAATGTACAAAAATGTTAATGTTAAAATGTTAATGTTGTTCTTTCCAACAACAATAACTTTGTTTTCTTCTGAACTGTGTTGTTTCTGCAGAACTTTGCCAAGGAGTTCTTGATTATTGACCCGAGGGAACTGGATGTGGACTACATCCGCGAGGAGCTGAAGAAGGCTGGTGGAGCCAACTATGACGCTCAGGCCGAGTAGAGAAGTGCCATGGTCCACTGGAAGGGTTGGGGTTGGGATTGGGGGGGGCGGGGGAGGGTGGTGGTGTGGTGGCAGAACAAGTGGGGGCAGGGGGTTGGGGCAGGATGCTACCTCTTGGGTAGAGGGCGAGGCGGGATGGAGAGGGCTCTTGACGAAAGGGAAATCCACGCACAAACAAAGCAGAGGTGCACCAGGAGCAGTTTGTAGAACCAGTCTTTAAAATACTAACCACACACTGTTTATGCTGCCTAATTATGGCTTATTAGAAGACAGTAGATTCTCTTTTTTTCCACTAGTTTAACAGCGTAATCATTTACTATCAACATCAGCTTCAGAATAGATAAAAACGCATCAGTGTTACTGTAGTTACTGAGTGTATTGGCACAGTACAGATGCTGTTGGTGCACCTCTAAAATGATAGCATCTGCATTAGAGCGTTTATATACTTTATTTTAACAGTGTACGTGTGAGCTGCATTGTTCACATACTTGCCTGCATCGGTTTGTGTATCTGGAAGATTAAAAAGTACATCCACAGGATAATCTGGGGGCAGATCATGGCCAAATTGTCCCTGGCCGACACAGGATTATCTTCCTTGAGACCTTCAGATTTTGCACACAAAGATACCTTAACAAGGTGACACTCGAGGACATTACTGTATTGTTAAAGAATATTTTTTGGAAATATGCTTTTTTTCCCAGAGTTAGATGATTGATACCACTTTCTCGTCTTTACTGTAAATTTATAGCTGGTGATTAGAAACTGTTATTACACAGCTGTGTTGAATACTCGATTCTGATTGGTCAATTACGGCGTTCTACGGTCTGTTATTTCTTTATAGCAGACCGTTGCTATGTATAGCAGACCGTTCCTATGTATAACAGACCGTTGCTATGGGCGCAGCTCTGATGTCGGACTCTGGCGGACCGTTTTTGTGTCAAATTATTGACCTCTTAAGTAAGTAGCCATGTAATAAGCTGGATAATGTACACCTAGCGGGTCATTGTTGTGAAATAAACCCCTTAAGTCGCAGTTTATTTCACAACAATGACCGGCTCGCTGTACATTATCCCTTACACAACTTAGCTTAGTGAAAAGAAACAGGTCCAGAGGTAACAAAATCTGCTTACCAGCACCTCTAATGCTCATTAATCAACATTTCATGTCTCTCCGTACAAAAACTAAAGTGTAAAAACGACATGGAAGCCGTTGCCAGGCAACCAGCGGATACTCCTGGAAGTCACTGTTCCTAGCTGAGAAATAGTCCTGCACGTAACCCACCGTAAGACGCCGAATTGTCATTTTTACACTTTGTTTATTTGTAACAAAAATGAGATGCAATGTATATAATTAATGAGCTTTAGAGGTGTTGGTAGGTATGTTCTTTTTCCCTTTTTTGTCAGAGCCAGAGTATCTTTTTCCCCTTATTTTCAGTCTTTGTACTCAGCTAAGCTGATCGGCTGCTGGCTGTAGCTTCATATTGAACGGACAGATATGAGAGAGGCATTGACCTTCTCAAAAAATCCCAAAATGTTGAACTATTCCTTTAAGAACTGGATCTTAAAGTCCAAAAATGGATGCTGACAGCAGACTCGATGCAAATCTGTTACTACGTAGGGTGTCTGCGTACACTGACGTGTCCACACTGACAAACGTGAACGTGTCAGTGATTTCTGATAATGTGCGCAACCGACACTCTGAAGGAGTGCAGAATACGCAAGTTAGCCACCGTGCACACACAAAATATGTACTTAAAAGCAAGTGCATACGCGCTCTTATCACAAACTGCCTTCTCTCCTCTCCCAGCCTCTGCCCTCTCCCCCAGTCAGCTCATGGTTGGTTAGCTACTGTGCTGTGCATCAACATCTCACACTCATCCTCATCTCAGCTGGGCTGCAGTTGAGCAGTAGGAAGTTGCATCAAGGCTTCAGAACTGTTTACTATAGGAATCATTTCATGTAATGAGGATGGGGAAAAACTGAAGGGTTTCACTTCAAAATGGTGATCATGGACCGCGTCGTAAGACTGAGTTCATTGACGAAGATCGACGTCTCATTTTGAAAGGAAACTCTGTACTTGCAGGCATGTGTTTGACACCAGAGCATGCTCTTAGTCATGATACACTGTACCTCCAGGAGGAAAAGATCTCCATTTTCCAACGGTATCCTTGGTGATGGTCGCTGGCTTGCTTTGACTAATCTTGAGTTTTACTGTTAAGTACACTTTAAGCCACCGCTTCATCTCTATAGCCAGACAGCTGTGTTTGGATTACAGCCTCAAAGTCGACCATTATGTCTTGTCCTGAGACAGACTGTAATTCATCCTCCTGTCTTCATACTTGTGCTGTGTGCTGTCAATCCCTTTTATCGCTATAGTCCAAATATGTCTTTTTGCGTGTGTGATCATTTCTGGACCTTATTTTGATCTACTTTTTTTACTTTCTCCTTCCAGTTGTTGTTTCCAGAGCTGGGGCAGAATTTGTAGAAGAGTACATGGCAAAGAATGAGACTCTTGGTCTTACAGGAGGCTTTCTGCCTGTAGATATTACGCCACATAAATACAGAGAATCAACTAATATATTGACTCTCAGCAGCAATTGTACTCAAGTACTGAATGTTTCCCAGAATCTTAAAGGATTCTGTGACTGGAGATCTTTTCCTCTGGTGTTTCATCTCACGATCTACCACTCCAATGTATCCATGCCTACTGTAACCTACTGTGTTTGACTGCCTTAGCCTCCCAGGGAGAGAGGGGCATCATGGGAGCTTGTGAACACTACACTGTGATTGGCTGTCGTCCTTACACAGGGGCGGGACTTTGATCTGCACACAGCTCATAGCGACATGGGCCTGGGCTCATCGTTCCAACCCAAGAGGAGCCATATCGCAGTTGTAGCATCTCTGTTTATTTGTTTTCATCCCTCTCTTCCCCCTGCAAAAAAATGGATGTTTTTCTTGTACCTTTTTTTTTTTGTTTTTGAGATGAATTTTATTTTCTCTGAAGAGTTTTACCTTTTGATTTTATTTTTAAGAGCATTGTTATCTTGGTCATTGGCAGAAGAGATTTTCAAAAAAATAATGTAAAAAAAAACAAAGAAAGGAAACCGAGTGGGCACAAGAACAGTCATTTCAAAATAAAAATTGATGTTTTTTTCCAAAAACCTGCCTCTCAAAGTGTCTTTTTTTGTGTCTCTGAAGCTTACATTACCATGAATATTAGGTCTTTTGGTAAGGACTTGAAACTACAAATATAAGTTGTGTTGTGTTACAAGGTTTTCTATGACTAGTTTCCAACTGAAATTAGGTTTCAAGGTTAGCAGGTATGACCATTACACAAGTCTGAAGTAGCATTTTTCATTTTAGGCCTTCTTAGATCTCTTACCAATGTAGGATGAGGTAATGGGAGCATTTTAGCACTTGTGGATTCAAGGTCCACACAGCAACCGTCTCTGGGAGCTTAGGGGACTCCCAAGGGTTTCCATGGTCACCGCTGTAATCGTCATGCTTAGCCAGTCAGCGGTCAGGGCAAGGAAGACAAAATGTTTTTTAGTGTTAGTCATACAGTGTGTCAATTAGGTCTGCACGATCTGTCCTCGTATCCCTCTGTTGAAGCCTGACCATCCTCCCAGATCTCAGCTGTCATTCTGTTAGACCTCAATAAATGAATACATCACTTATTAAACGTTAGTCATTTCAAAAGCAATGTTATTAGGTGACTTATTACTGTAATAATCGGGAGCTGTAATGCTGTTTAGCTATGCTGACATCCTCTCTTCCTACAAAATCTAATTGTACAGTGAATGATCAGATTAGTTGCACTTAGAGAATATTTCCTTTCACTGCCCTGTATTTAAACAGTTATGCTCTATACTAGGCAATTCACCAGGATAGGCAAATACATTGCTGATAAGTGTGTTACCATTGAACACTGTGTCCTAACGTCTGAATCCACAGTCAGTAAGCCTTTTGCACATTGCATTCACATGGGTGTGGAAAGTCAGCATATCTATGGAGGCCGGGGACAGTCAGTGAAATAATCAAAGGCCGGACCCTGATTTCCAATGAAGAGTCCTAATTTGTGCGTTCTCTCGTCACTTGTGATGTTTTCAATGTGAGTGACGGCTGCTGGTCTGTATCAGGTCAGTAGATGGCTCCCAGCTGTTCAAACCCACACACCATCAGCATGTGTGTGTTATTCTGCTAGAGCTGCCAGATGAATGGATTAATGATCAAACATGACTTCTCTGTGTCTGACAGGCTGGCTGGGTGGTTGCAGAGATCTATGAGGACTAATAGCAGGTTGCGTAATGACAGAGCTCTGGTATCGCTCACTGTGGCTTCAAGTAAACTGTGAGGAAGTGAGTAGTCCAGGATGTAGTTTAAGCTCATGGGAGTTAAAGTGGGGGTAGTATAGGCAGTATATTTTTGGCATGATTGGGCAGAAATTCCATAATAACCTTTCAGCATATTGTAATTCAAGTGTTCTGAGAGAAAACTAGACTTCTGCACCTCCTCATGGCTCTGTTTTCAGACTTTAGAAAATCTAGCCTGTGACGGGAGACTTTGACCAATCACAGGTCATTTCAGAGAGAGAGCGTTGCTATTGGCTGTGCTCCGGCTGGTGGGCGGTGCTTGGTTTTTCCTCAACCTTTCCAAACATGGCTGCCTGGTCAAAAACGTTCTCATTTTACAGCTAAACGGTACACTACAAGGTGTTTCTGAAAACATTTGAGGAGAGAAATAGGCATTACAGTAACAGAATATTGATTCATATTTGATCAGCGCTGCCTAGTTTGACCGTTCGGTTGGAGGTGGTGAGTGATTGACAGCTGACTCTCATAGACGGCAGCTGGACGGCAGACCTCAGATCAGCTTTGACTGGTTGTTTTCCTTCGGTCTGTGAAATCCTGCAGATGCCATTAGGAGCACCGGAGGACACCGGAGGTCACCGGAGGAACAGGATTTTTTCAGTATTTTTTTAAAAATATTTTTTTTAAACATATTTGCTCAATTTCTACCCACTGCAGCTTTAAGGAACCATGTCAATGAGATTAATGCTTTCTACATCGATTAGATCACTTTCCGGGGCTCATATCAGTTTGGTACATGCAGAAATAATTGAGTGTGAGCATCATTTCCTCTTTGATATTGTTGTGCGGTTCCAAAGAATGAGGAACTACTGGTACTGAATGTCAACACACACCACCAAATATACACACAGTACCTTGAATTTTTTTTTCATTCCTAAGAAACCACACAACAATTTCCCTGAGTGCAACCAGAGTTCAATTTTCATTGTTCTCACCTGTTCAAAGGCCCTGTTCAGACCTGGTGTATTAACATGCGTCCTGAGTGATCTGAACACAAGAAGACAGCTCTAAGTACAGACCTTTAAAGGTCAACAATGAACTTCCATCATCAAAGTCTTATAATAGTGTAAATTTAGGGTGTTAGATATTAATTTATCTTTCTATGCAGGGATGCTAATTGTGTACCTATAATGTGTGGAATTAAAATATCACACATATATGCACAAACCAGGAACTTTCTAATTAATTTGTGATCAGCCATGTTGGTGTTTAGTTTTCATATTATTTTGTGTCCATTTGATCACACTAGGATTGATTGACAGGCATCTTGATTATTAGATTAATACAGAAATGAGTTATAATGCACTATGACTAACAGGATTTGTTTTCATCATTCATGTCTTCATGTGAAGAGTGCTTTTTCTTTCTTGTTCCCAATTTATAACATCACAACTCCCCTTAGCCATTTCCAAGTCTGTATTTGCCAGCTTTGTTTCATTGTTTTGCTTGTTAAAATGCAGCAGTGAGACATCACAACATATGCCAAGGACTAGCGTATCTTTCTGGGATGTCAACTAAACTGAACTTGGTCTAGAAGACTAGAGAGAAAGAGAGAGAGAGAGAGAGAGATGTTGGCATACAGGACATGTAGGAGTGTCCAAACAAGGACTGTCAGATCAGTTCCTGCAGAACGATACCACTCAGATCCTTCCTGCATTCCTCAGACCTCCTCAACACAGCAGCATATTTTACAGCCCACAGCAAGTCATGTGCTCAGTCCAAGCATGTGTGTGTGTGTGAGAGAGAGAGAGAGAGAGAAAAAGAAAGGCAAGAATTGTCTTTTAGCCACCCAAAGTCTCTAAATGTTTGTGTGATGACGATCTTGTGTAGAGACACGATGATGATGTTGGTCGGATAAAGAACTAAAACAACAAGTGAGAGCATGCGTGCTCTGCTCCAGTTTAAATATGCTACCCCACCGATGATGACGTGTCTTTTTTTTTTCTGCAAACACCAAAAGACTGAAACACATTAAACATCAGTATAACTCTCAGCCATGGATACACAATAAAAGACATTTAGTTTAGAGTTTGATCAAAAGACTTTTAAACTTGGTCAGTTGTTTCCTTTCACTCTCAATCTGCGTCTCCGTCACTGCTGTTTGACTGATTCAACATTTGGTTAGTCACAGCTCAGCAGGGTCCCAAATCCAAACGGACCAGCGTGCTCCGAGTCGTCTGGTGAGAGCGAATGATGTTGGAACAGCCACCCAGTCTGGGAGTGAGCTCAGAACGTCTCCCGAGAAAGAGAAAGGCAGGGGCCATGGGTGTGAGTGTGTGTGTGTTTTGGGAGGGGGGCTCTCTTCCCACGTAATGAATTAATCTACTCCAGAAATATTCCCTGATATCTTATTCCACATTCTTAGAAATAAAACCATACCATATAAGGTTATTGGGCTTGTCCTCATAGAGAGCCTAAGTCCCGCCCCTTCCAGTGGACCACAAAGGACCTTATTTCAGAAAAAATATGAACAATAGTCAACAGAGAGAGATGAATAATTTTTTGATCCCGTTTGAATTACGCCATGAATCACACATATGATGTTTGCCAATTTTAAAGATAATTTTGCAAGTCAAGAACGTCTCAGTTTGTCGTGGTATCATTTAGTTTAGTGTGAAACCGCTCAGTGAACTACATCTCTCGTCTCACACAATATACGTCAGCAACACTAGCTAGCTGGCTAACTTAGCTATGTTCCACGCACAGATGAAACGTGATTTAACCTGATGTGTTTTATCCAGCGACTCCTGGTCTTTTTATCGGCCGGGAAGAGAAAGACGGATCAGACCCGTTGCTGGTGTGAGTTCATCCCAGTAGGAAACACACAGACATCGTAGCTTCAGAGAGACGTCACTACGTAACTTTTGGGTGTGTAGTCTTTCTAATTACGTATTTTCCAGTCTGATACTTCAACAGTTTTACAACTTTCTTGACTTTCAAATGTATCTTTTAAATTGACAAGCATCATATGTGTGATTCATGGAGCAATTCAAACAAGATCAAAAAAATATTTGTCTCTCTCCGTTAACCACCGTTTTTTCTGGCTGCTGGGTCACAAACTTTCTCATTTTACAGCTAAACAGTACACTACAAGATGTTTCTGAGAACATTTGAGGAGAGAAATAGACATTACAGTATCAGCGCTGCCTAGTTTGAGCGTTTGATCGGAGTTCAGAGTTCAGAGTGATTGACAGCCGGCTCTCATAGACGGCAGCTGGACGGCAGACTCCAGATCAGCTCTGACTGCTTGTTTTCCTCCGGTCTGTGAAATCTTGCAGATGCCGTTAGGAGCACCGGAGGACACAGAGGAACATGATTTTTTTTCATTACCTGTCTCATGCACTACTGTCAGGATATAGTGACCTTTTTATAAAAATAACTTTTTTTAATCATATTTGCTCCATTTCTACCCACTGCAGCTTTAAATCTATAATTTATAATTTGTTTAACAAAATCTTGACTCACACATGGTCTCCATACGGGGATTTTATAAAGCCACTACGTCTCTGACCTCCGAAACTCTTTTATTTTGGTTGCTTGTAATGTTTTTGTGGTCCAGGAATGGCATGAGGCTACTGATGTATTTCACTGTGGCAGTCAGTCAAAATAAAATGTAAATTAGTAAGGTGTTGGAAGGCTGACTGAAATGTGAAGAGGGAGACAGACACAGCGAGAGAGAGAGAGAGAGAGAGAGAGACAGAGAGAGACAGAGAGAGAGATAATGGTTGGCGGGAGGATGAAGGGGGGTTTGGAAATTGAAATTTGCGCGACTGAGCAAAGCAAATGGGGGTGGGGGTGGGTCTCTTTTCAGATTCTTCCAGGCCATGTGAATAGGGAAGACAGAGTGACAGAGAGGGAATGTGAGAGTGAATGGGTCAGTTCTCAGAGCTCCTGTGTGCCAGCGCTACACAGTGTTGGCACAGAGGTGCCATTGTCAGAGACTAACGCGCCCGGGGCCACTTCATTCTCTCACCCCAAATGAGCATCTGTTTATCGAGTTTACTGAGTGCATTTACACTCAAAATACAAGCTGACAGTGGGGTGTCTGTTTGCTCTGATGTCAGTTGTTATTGTTGTTTTTTTTAATCTCTACTGATGATCCGCCCCTCTGAGTTATTCGCCTCTCATATGAAATATGCTTCTGTTTGAATGATGTCATCTTTATTGCAAAGTTAGTCTGGTGTTATTTAATACTTTTCTTGTAGGCTAATTAACCGATCTCATGGATTTACCAAAGGCCCTAATCTCTAAACACAGAGTACGCCAAGTTCCTCTTGTGTTCTTTGGAGTTCAAACTGTGCAAGATGAATGGAAGTGGGAATACGGGAGGATGGAGTATGCTCAGTTTGCAATCGGGAAAACAGTGTTCTTGCTAACATTAACAGCTGAGCTAGGCTCAGACTACCCTTACAAAAAAAAGTTTATTCAAGTGTGCTATTAGTATACTTCTTTTAAAACTTAAAGAGAGTATGCTTTCAGATTACTTTTTATGTATTTATCAGAGATTAACTTACAAAAAATTATACTTAAGTATACTTGGCTTATACCGACAAGTTTACAGAAAAGTCTGCGTGTACTTAGCAAGTATACAGAAAAGTCCAAGTATACTTGGCTTATACCAACAAGTATACAGAAAAGTCTACGTGTACTTGGCAAGTATACAGTATAGTCCAAGTATACGTGACTTATACTAACAAGTATACAGAAAAGTCAACGTGTACTTGGCAAGTATACAGAAAAGTCCAAGTATACTTGGCTTATACCGACAAGTATACAAAGAAGTGTACGTGTACTTAGCAAGTATACAGAAAAGTCCAAGTATGCTTGGCTTATACTGAAAAGTATACAGAAAAGTGTATGTTTGGCTAAGTACTACAAGTTAACTTAAACAAAAATCTTAAAGGTATACTTACAGTAAAAAAAAATAGTTTACTGAGAGTCTTCTTTAAAGTATACTTTCATAAACTAAAAAGTGGGCTACAAGTATATAACTAGTAAACTAATAGTATACCTATAAGTTCACTTGTAGTATAGTTCATAGTATAGTTGCAGTAAAAAATACAACTTGGATGTAAACTAGTTGTGTAGTAGTAGTTTACTACTCTTACATTTAAAGTATATTTAAATGTATACTTAAAAAGTGGGCCAATTCAGTCCCAAGAAGTATTGAAGTAGTACACTTACAAGTATACTACTAGTACACTGTATACTTATTACATGTCCTGTGTCTCCTCAGTCTCCGTCTTTCAAAGTCTCTACCGTTGATTCTGTGTAACTCAACAATCATTCTCATGATGTCACAGACTAGAGTACTGCAACATGGCAGCGCTCTCGCCACGAAAGATGAAACAAAGCTTCTTTTTTCTTTTAATTGCTGACCTTTGTCATGTTTGTTATATAATTATTCATTAGACTGGAAATCCCTTTAGTAAACCAGCTTAACTTGGTTTACAGTTTCACTTCCACTTTAAGGCAACATGGATCTCCTTTCCTCCTCCCTTCTACATTTTCCCTTTGTCTGTCTGCCAGCAATGTCTTACATAATTCTGCTTTCGAACAATTACTGTATTTTTCCCCTCCCATTCAATTTTGCCTCCCCCATTCACTCCAATTACTAATACACTGTGCTGTGTGCTCATCTATTTCCTTCTGAAGATTCTACTCTCCTTTTAATTAATCTATAACTCCCTGCTCTTCATGGATCAGTGACACCCAGTAAAATAGTTATTCATTTATTGAACCTGCCTTATTGGCACATTGCACTGTCTTCTGTAGCCATGAGGTTACAGTGAAAGGTCAATTGCTTCTGTGCAAACCTTTATAAGAAGAACGAGAGTGGCTGTGCATTTTAATTGCACTCTAATATCACTGTAAATCAAGGCATGTGTCAACTGGAGAGCTATCGGGGATATCGGGCACTGATAAGAAAACTCAAACTCCAACAGCAATAGCTCAGCATGCAGCCTACTCCTGTTACATGAAACAAAAACATTTATCAAAGCAGACAGGCAGTGAGCTTCTCTCACAGCAGGTATTTTGAGTTAAACCTGCAGTAGGCAGTATATTTTTGGCATCTTTGGTCAAAAAACATAAAAGAAAACATATGAGGAGAGAAATAGGCATTACAGCAACAGAATATTGATTCATATTTGATCAGCGCTGCCTAGTTTGACCGTTTGATCGGAGTAAGCGAGTGATTGACAGCCGGCTCTTATGGACGGCAGACTCCAGATCCGCTCTGAATGGTTGATTTCCTCCAGTATGTGAAATCTTGCAGATGCCGTTTTATAAAAATAACTTTTCTTTTAAATCATACACTGCAGCTGTAATGGCTCTGGTCCAGTGGATTCATATGCACAATACCAGGACCTGGAACTGACATGCCCAAGTGGAATGCAGCCATTATGTTATCAAACTGATGCAAAGTGGTGCATCCTTATTTTTTTTAAACCCCTAATTTGATACAAGTTTTGCATTTTCAGGCATTACACTTATTTGTATGTCTGTTCAATATTTTAAAAGACATTGTTCTCACCCGGCTGAACAAATGTCAGACAGACTACTTTTCTGAGATATGACACATCTAAGCTCCTGTATGTCATGGGTGTACCGGGGCTGCCTTCTGTTTTACAAGGTTTCACTTTACAGTCAAACCGGCAAGCAGAAGTCCCCAACACCCACATAAAAGCTGTGATGACATCCTGGATTATTTCAGCACATGAATCAGCTGCCGTCACAGAGACCAGAATGAGGAAGCTGTCTTTCACTGCAGCTGACAGAGAGAGATATGATTCTTAATAAATGTTTATGTATGTACAGTATGGTTGGTCCCTGAGGTGGTACATTGAGGTGCATGCACACGCGCGAGGAAATAGTCAGGTTTTCCATAAGAAAAGTTGTCCCAAGCTCAGAGGAGTGTCTGGCTCAGGAGGTAGAACGGTCACCCACTAATCAGAAGGTCGGTGGTTTGATCCCCGGCCCCTGCAGTCTACATGTCGAAGTGTTCTTGAGTAAGATAATATTCGATATTTCCGATATTTTCTTACACCCCTACAGTAGCAGCCTCTGCCATCAGTATGTGAGTGTGAATGGGTGAATGCTGGCTTGTGTTGTAAAGCACTTTGAGTGGTCACTAAAACTAGAAAGGCGATATACTGTATAAATGCAGTCCATTTAGACCATTTGCCTTTTTGAAATCCTTCGGTAAAAACACATGCAAAACACTTAGGCACACAAGACAAATGTGTACAGGAACTCATTTGTTTTGTTGTTTTACTGTGAGACCGGGGAAACACAATTCCCTTTGTGACAGGCCTCATTGGCCATTTAAAACCTCAACAGAAAAAAATGCTTTGGGTTAGTATCGCTTTCACTCCACGTCATTGTGTCTTTTAATGAATGAAAATGTCACGTCATCATGTTCATGATCTTTACCTCTGGACTGAGAATACAGACAAAACACTGAAAGTAAAAAGTGACTACAATTACATACGGCAAGCCAGCGCAGATTAGAATTTCTTGAAATGGATGTACACAAACACTTTGAAGTTGGGTGACAATTTCAGTCTATCAAAGTGGATGTGTGATGTGTGACTTTTTTTTCTCTTCTTTTTTTGAACTTGGTATTCAAATGGTGGATTTCCTGTGCAGTCATTCAGCAGTGAGACTTTTACCATATAGGGATGCAACTGAGAGGTGGGGAAAGGGAAGAGGAAAGAAGAACTAACAAGGCTCACTTCTCAAGTCTCAGCTTGCTGACAGCTGTATCACTATAGAAGCATGCACACAACTCAGTTCATAGTAATCAAGCCAAGTCTCTCTTTTATTGGAACGTGTGCATGTACACATTCATATATCAGTGAACCATGTGTAGCACCTGGTTTTGTCTGTACCTGCTTGATGAAGAAACAAAGTAAGAGACAATGAAAAGAGCAAAGAGAAGGAGCTAGATAGAGACTGGTCTAAACTGTAAACTGGTCTGATTACACCCACAGGTTTTTCAACCGTTGACTCAGAGTGACCATATCGTGTTCTAGTGTTAATTTTACCATTAATCTCAACACTTTAAAAATTTGCTATCATCCTGCCCTCCACTGTAGGCGCATTTTCTTTTCAAAGTGATACGAACTTCTGAAAAATAAACACATTCTTCCTCATTCTAAAATAAATTTGAATTGATATGTAATAAAACACACAACCTTACTTGGTCAGGTATGACCACCAGCTTATGAAAGCTGATGTTCGCTAATATTCCCAAATTTTGAATGAATATTGCCAACTGTCATTATTCAGTTTGCTGACTTTGTTATCTTATTTGTCCTACTTTTACACTGTGTTTTAGCATTTAACTGCAGCCTTAGGCCGCATTCTGACCGACTTTAGCATTCAGTATGGAAATAGGCAGCACCGTCATTCACCTGAATGAGCCCATTCAACTGACGCAGCAGGGTGCCAATGCAGAGGGCAAAAAATTCACCTAGTTTATCTGAGTTTTAAAACCTTGTCTCCTAGTGTTATACAGTGCTGTGTAGTGTTTTGGTGACAGTGTTTTCTCTCTCTCTCTCTCTTTACAACCATGAAAAGCAAGCAGGCTAAACCAAACTAAGAAATTGCGGTCTGTCTGTCTATTAATCTCCTTCGCTCCGTTTCAGTGCTACGGACAGCGCCGCACCTACACACGCACTCTCTATACACCTTATTCCTAGCCCCAATGATGCCTTGCGTGAATTATGGGCGCAACTTCTGGCGTGTCGTGTCACTGAACCGGAACCGGTATTTCCGGTATGCTAATCGTCTCTCCTAGAGCGATTGTATTAAAAAATCTAGTAAAGCATGTGTGAACACCACCTATTACCCCACATCAGGATAATGTGATCATAGCTCTGCCTTCTATAGGGATGGGAGGACGACCTGAAGAAGTGGCCTCAGATAACGTACACTAACATATTTAGCTACGTTATTGACTCCGTTGCTACAGACGGTGAAGGGATGAACAATCTGAAAAGCTCTGAGGCAGATCAGTACTTCCACATTAACAAGGTTTCCTTGTTTTCTACACACAGATAACCGTACTTAAACTATTTGTAGTCTAATGCTGCCCTGCACTCCGTGCCATAAACTGCCTTACATTTTAAACTGTACAGAAAATAGTAAAGGTAACTGGCTGTTATTAAACAGAGGTATGGTAGGCGATGGAAACTGTACCGTTGGTCACAACAATCCCTTTTTGTTTTGGGTGCATGTTCAACATACTGTTGTTGAAGCCACAAATTTAGCTTTGACTGGTTGTTAGTACAGCCGTGAACAGCACAACAAGTACCACAGCTCAAATGCAAATTTAATGTTAGGTAAAAATCTCTTAAAAAAATAAAGCAGGATTTGCTAACATGAAGGCAAATTACTTTTCAAAAGAAGCACCGTTGGTGGTTAGCCACTATGGTTAGCCACTATGGTTAGCCTATGGCACTATCTGCTACTTCCGCTACCTCACCGGAAGTTACGCCCATCATCATTTCTATAGTAACGCCCCCAAGAATAAGGTGGATACAGAACAAGTTGCCGCAATAATGTTGCTGATAAACAATGCACGTGATAGGTAAATGTCAAATTGCATCGCAGCAGTCAGTGGGTGACGGTGACCAATATTGTTTGATAAAACCGAGATACAATTCAGGCTTTTATTCATAAAAATATGATATCAGACTCCAAAAGTTACCCGGTCCGTGCGTTTTTTGTTGTTGTTGTTGTTCTGTTTTCTTCCAGAAAACTGCCTACGCTGGGGTACCACTTGAATTACAATATGCTGAAAGGTTATTATGGATTTTAAACCCAGTGACGCCAAAATAAACTGCCTACCCCAGCTTTAAATGTCTTAATTTGTATCTCTCTCCATTAACGGATTTTGTTAAATCAAAATGTTAAGTAAAAATGATGTGTCTTTTCAAAATATGCACCTCACTTTGTGCTCTTTGTATAAAACAAGACAAAGCTCTGTTAAAATCTACCCAAAATATAACAACCTGGACATTGCACATCTTGCATCATGTTGATCTTTTGGAATCTTACAGATTTTGGTTATACTGAATAGCATCAGCACAAAGGTTTTTGTTATTAACCTTTATCCTGTATGTAGACACCTAAAGTAGTATCAACATGGTTATCATACATACAGTAGGAAGACGGGAAAAACGTTTTAATGTTGGTGATTCAGCGATGAAAAATATAATGCATTTGGCTCACTATGTAGGACATTAGGTAGGTAGGTTATGTAGGTTACTTTAGGCCGGGGGGGTAAAAAAAACTAGTAATCTAGCTACCGTCACTGCTAAATTCAAAAGGGACCAGGTCAAACACAATTATGACCCAGTTATCAACTTTGTAACTTGTTTGTACAGTGAATGCACTCCAGAAGACTTATGTTCAGAAATGATTCTCTAGCTCTGTGGTTTATCTCAGCTGCACACACTGATTCATCATATCCTGTCTGTTTACTTGGCGTGGGCAGATGGCTGCACGTCACCTTCACATTCAGCTGTGTCGACGTGGGTGCATCCAATGTCCTACAAGACCTCATTATAATGCAACACACCCAGCTCAGTGCACTCACATAGTAAATCTCATGCCCTTAAAAGGCGCTTTTCAACTGCCTGCTGTTTCTGCAAAGGCCTCTGTCTGCCTTCTGGTTACTCCTGTGCAGACTCTACTGGTGAAAGATGGGACAGGACTGAAATTACAGTTCCCTCTCATGTTACTGTAAATTTCTAGGTTTTTGTGTAGGCTTACATGTGGTTTTAGGCATATCATGTGTGTTTGCATGTGAAATAAATTATGGGATAAAATTGGATAAGGGAACATCAGTGATGTCGTCAGTCCCAAATTTATAATCTGTTTGGATTTAATATTTATTGGAAATATATTGATAGAGAATAAATGCATGAGTAATCACTAACACTTCCCTACAGTATGAGTCATGCTTTTTTAAAATAATGTAATAAAATTCTTTTTTTTCCCTTTTTGCTATAAAACAAATGATTTTCTAAATGTTATTTCAAACCTTTTGAGGTAACAGTGTAACTGCACTTTGTGGTTGAATACAGTAATAGAGACGTTAGACAGAAACAACTAATTTAATAGCATTCAATTATACAAACAAAACAAAACTGCCCCAGTGTTAATGAACATCCCCTTACTAAACAACGAGCCCATTCTCCCCGCCTCCTGACATCATGGACCAATCACAATGAAGCAGGTAAACATTTGGCTCATTTGATTGGCTACAATAAATGTCGTCACTATCAGCACCCGGAAGTTTACAGTGTTGTTGCCACTGTTTGCAGGATGCAAAGCTTATAGCTGCTGTTCTTTAAAAGGTTAGCGACACGTTTAGGGTTCATTATGAAGTTGTTTAGCTTTGAGAACATCATGCTCGTTATATTGTCATTACAACCACAGTGTTAAGCTAGCTTTCTGTGTGTAGGAGATACAAGGGAAGTAATGTTAAAGCTGTGTTTTGCTAGTTGGCGTTAGCTCAGTGAAGGTACTCATCAATCAAGGTCCAACATGAGTTAATGTTGTTTAGCCATGGAGACAATTGGCTAGCTGGATTATTAAACAGCCTACTGCTTTTAAATGTAACGTCTACATCCTGTAGAACAATACTAAAGAGCTTTATCTAAACGTGGTGAGCAGCAACTAAAGACAGTCTATGGCAACATAATAGTGTTGTATTTGTTTATTTTGTTTATTTATTTTGCACAATTTAAGACTATACAACATAACAAAAGAAATAAATGAATAATATACAGTGCAGGAAGAAGCAAAAAACCCCACTGGGTTTATCTGAAGCCTCCACCTAGAGACAAGATTAATATAAAGAAATAACATGACTACATAATAGTGATAACAATTAAGTGGAAGTGTATGTTTAGTGTTTGTGAGGAGGATATTGTTTAAATATCTATAAAGAGTTCTGGGTAATCGTAACCAAACAACATTGTGAGTGGGATAAAATAAAAAACATAAAAACAGATACATGGACAACATGGGGGGGAAAAGCGATTACAAGACAGCAATTAAATGACCCTTTAAGCGACTTTTGAAACATTTGACAGATGAACAGTTTATTGATAGATGTGAAAAGCTACTCCATAATTTGGTTCCCCTAAATCTTATCGAAAACTGACCTCTACTAGTGAGAAATTTAGGAGGATGAAGATCTAGAGATTGATGGGTTGAGTAAGAATGGACATGAGAATTTGTTTTAAAATAGGTCTTGAACTGCTCAGAAATATTCCCACCAGAAAGTATCTTATAAATAAAAACACATATTTGAGAAATATTGATATCATAAATAGTAAGAATCTGGAGTTCCTTAAATAGAGGAGCAGAGGAGATGTGTGACTGATCGAGTTGCAATCCTCCCAAAACGGTTTATAGGAAAAGTACTCGCCCAAACTATATTACAATATGAAAAATAGGGATAAATTAGACTATAATAAAGAGTAAAGAGTATTTGTTCTACTCATAGCTATAACGGGACTAACATTATAATGTGAGAGTTGTTCTTTTACTTCAATTGAATTCGGATGGCTGAGATGAAGTTTTATGATACATTTTTTATTGCTTTATTTGAAAATAATTCATCCAGTATTTAGGTTATGGGTCAGCCCTAGAATAGAGGTGAGATAAATCATTACTAGATGCTGAAGCTGTTCCCATTGGTTCCCAATCTGGGACACTTCTGAGGGTTTGTCACACAAAATTATGGGGAAAAGATTAATTAAGTTAAATATTTTTTTTCTTGTGAAAAATATATTTTTTTCTTGTGAAATACTGACAACCTCTCTCTCTTCAGCCTAAAAATGAAACTATTGGAAGACACTAAGGCAATAACTTGTAATGAGGGGCCACATTTTAAGGGGTCATATGCTAAAAAGTGTTGGGAATCACTGCCCTAGATACTGAATCATTCATCAACTCAATAAGACAGGACAACAGCAGCCACATAAAGTGTCTCTGAGTTTCTTGAAAATTGCTATATAAATAAAATGTATTATTATTATTGTTATGTGGTCACATTTTACAACTGATTGATAACAAGAAATTATTATTGGAATATGTCAGACTTCTCTGAGGCTACAAAGTCAGTCGTTAATTGAGTGTCAAACTCCAAAACTGATTCATGATATCATTACTCTAAGTCCTGACAATGTGGTTTCCATTATAAGTAGCCAGCTACATGGTATTTGGATATATACAAATACCATATATGACTATACTGAAATCAATATTTGCACAATATGCATTCTGTTTTTGGGTGAATTTTTTTAAATGTATGTTAATATAATGACACTGCTGTGTGTGTTCTGCTGTTCTTTGTGTTGGATTGTAGAGCACCATGGGTAACACGGAGAGTGTGGTGGTGCAGAAGCGGCTGGCCCGTTTCCGCCCCGAGGAGCGGCCTGTGGTTGAGGGGGTCTTTGACAGGCTCCAGGGCGGTGCTGGGGACCCTTCAGGACCCCCAGGGAAAACACCAGTAGGGAAGACTCTAACGCTTGAGATGCTGCAGGTGGGATTGTTAAAGCAGTAAATAGACTGTATAATTCCTATACCTACAGTAGGTGTACGTACTCAGAAATATGCTGTGTTTCTCTGACTATATTTGTCAGGGAAAGGTAGTTTCTGTCAGTGTGTTGCAAGTGTATAATCAACCCCTCCTTTTGTCTGTCCCAGTCCTCAATGGGGAGCGTGGCACCAGACTCCATGGTGAGGAGGGTCTACCAGTGCATGTGTAGTATCGACCCTGAACTGGCAGCACCCGCAGCTTCTGGGAAGACCAGCTCCTCTGCTGCCTCTGGAGTAAGTCGAGAGCAATTGGTGATCTTCCTAGCAGACACCCTGCGAGGCACTGCAGAAGAACGGGCTCCTCTCGTCATGGCAATGTCCCAGCGTGGCTCAGGGGCAGCAACGGTTGTCACATGTGAGCAGGTAGTAGAGGTGAGTAGAGGGTAAAATGAAATAGGACATAATGTGTCAATTTCTGTAGTATTTCTCTCCTTCTTTACTTTTGTCTTTTGTCACAACCCTCTCTTCTCACTTTGCTACCTCCATTACTCCCTACTGATGCCCTACTCTGGCCCTATTTCTCTTTTTCCATAGTTCCTCCAGGACCTGATTTCCACTGTAGTTCAGATTGTGGTCCACAGAGGGCGCCTGCAGGCCTGGAAGCCAGAGAAAATGGGTGATGGCTCCCTGGGTGTCAAACTCCTGGCAGAGCAGATATGTTCTGAACTCAAACCCTCAGGTAAACGGGTGATTTGAAGATTTTTGAACATATTAAAGCCATACTTCACCCACAAAATGACCATTTGTATATAAATTACATCGCGTGTTATATTGAATTCTTGAAGAAAACGTTTTTCTCGCAATGCCTCCATGGTGACGGTTTTGCTGTTGCCCATTTACTTCAATTCATCAAGGATTTACTCCGTTTTCGGATTATCCATTCTCTGTGGAGGCATGTAAGAAAACAAAGTTTTCTTAAAGAATTCAAGGTAACACGCAGTGAGCAACTGATATAGAAATTATCATGTTGGGGTTGAAGAATTCCTTTAAAGGTGCTAAATGCAGGATTGGGAGCATTTCTATTGCCTCCGCACGGCTGTCTACATGGAGATGGCTGAGCCAGCGGATCGTAGCTAACGCTGCTAACAGTGAAAACAACAGCAACAATGCTGACAGAGCTAACAGTGTTTACCTGAGGGGGAACCGGAGGGTGGGTGCTCCGCTTCTGCAACGACGCCGCTGTCGGACAGGACGGCGTTATCAGCTGTAACCGTCATATGAGAGCAGTGCAGAGCAGCTGCCGTGAGCAAGCCAGTTAAGCACGCTCACATGCACAAACATGCACTAAAAGGCACGTGCGGCCGGCCAAGCTATGTCAACAAAACACAGAGAAGCTCTGATTACAACACACACACACACAGAGGGAGAGAGACTTCTTTCTTTGCTCAGGTAGACATTACTCCTCTATCTCTTTACATAGCAAATAGTTGGTTGCTGCTATATTAATGCTCTGGATATTGTAGAGAGCACCTTTAACGAAGTGCGACTCGACTTGACTCAACTCCTCTCCTCAGATCAGGGAGGTTATGTTGTTTCCTGTCCTCTCCTCTCCTCTCCTCTCCTCTCCTCTCCTCTCATCTCCTCAGATCAGGGAGGTTATTTTGTTTCTTGTCCTCTCCTCTCCTCTCCTCAGATCAGGGAGGTTATGATGTCTCTTCTCTGGAGGACTGGATCTTCAGGACCTCCCAGGTGTCGTTGTACCTGGAGATGCTGGTAGCTGAGGGCCTAAATGTGTCCCTGAGCGGCCGGCCTGCCCCCACCCTGCTGCCCCCCTGCAGGGAGATGCCCTGGAAAGAGCTGAGGTCTCTGCTGCTGGACCTTCCCACCCTCATGTTTCTGGCACCACAGGTTAGAATACAGATGTATTTGGCATCATTCTGACCAAATTTTCTTTTCGTGGTTTTGAGCAAATTTTCGGTGAACGTTCTAAAACCACAGTGCAATCGGATTTTTTAATGAAGTTAAACCAATTGGAGAATTGTCCCAAAGCTTCAGTTTAAATTATTTGGGATGGAAATGGTGTTCAGTTTACATTATTGGGGGACGTATACCAATTCTTATCAGCTGATGGTTAGAGGTCTTCACGGGACCATAAATTTGGTCCCGAACCCAAAAAGAAATGTACTACCCGGAAACCAAACTGAACCCGTCTATTATTTGAAAGCTGGGACCCGGACCCATGCAGAACCGAGAAATGTTGGACCCAGCTGGGAGCACTTCCACCATGATCAGCGCTGCCCGATCACAGGTCTTCTCAGATCCACTTGGGTATTGCGTGATTCCTGTTTGTGCAAAATGTCTAATGTAGCCCAATGTAATATAATTTGAGAACCTGTCCTTAAGAATTCTTTCAAACGCCTTGGACCGCACACAAGCAGGGCTATAGTCTTATAGTTATCACTACCATAAATTTGACCCGTTCTATTTCTATAACAGGAACTAACAGCACTGAGAGCATTGAGTCATTTAGAGCGGCATGAACTAGAAACCCAGTAAATCAAGTGGTAAGAGGAGGAACAGGTTTTTCCATCATATTGTGTATCAGTAAAGTGGTTTGTTCCACCTACCTTATTGTCATCTAGTTTTATTGTAATTTCAGACAATTCATCCGACGTCACTATCGTGCCCACAGTGACGTCATTAACAGTAAACCTTTTGCTTAGCACATTATTAATCAAGTCATAATGGATTTGTGTATTTATATATGTTTCTCCCATGACTTAATTTCATCTGTGACACTCACACCATTATTATCAGATGGTAAATGAGTTCTACTGTTAGTCATAGCTTTGACCTCTTCTCACTTTGCAACCTCCTGGCAAACAAATTAGCCCTCATGGTTTCCTTCAGTCAAATCTAGAATTGGTACATTCCTTAAAATAAAACAAAGGCCCATGCCTAACATTTCCGGCATTTGTTTTTACATTAATAAAAGGAACCACTTGTCACTGTACTGTATTTCACAATAATGCCACAGGCAAAGTTTGACAAAGTTCAACCACGAGTCATTCTTGCTAAGACCGGTAAGCCTTCCACTGTTACCTTCAGTAGGCAAAGTCAGAAAGTTCAGAGTCACTGGTAGGGTTGTGTGTTGGTAAGAATCTGGCAATATGATAGGTATCATGATACAGGGGTAACGATTCAATATATCGTGATATATTGCGATACTGTAAGCAAGGCGATATGTTGCAGAAAACTGTCATAGTATAAAGACACACCACAAAATCTGAGTAAAAAAAGTCACTATGTGAAATAGCTACTATGGGGACTAACATCATCACACATTAATACAATTGGACTCATTGGATCCACAAGATTCTCAGCTTTCCTATCTTATCCAATTTATTCATATAGAGGCATCAATATTAAATTGAGACCATTTCATAACCAGTTAAAACCTTCTTGTAGTAACTTTAAATAATGACAATATGCCTGTGTTGAGTGATATTTTCGTATATTTTTACACACTGTCGTTTCACAACTCTTTGTTAATCTCTCCAGTTGCCAGACAGCTACAACGCCCCCTGGAGACTTGTGTTTTCCACACGGCTGCATGGGGAAAGCTTCACCAGGATGGTGACCGGCCTGACGAAGTGTGGGCCCACCCTGCTGCTCGTCAAAGACACAAAGGGGCACGTTTTTGGGGGCTTCGCCTCCCACGCCTGGGAGGTCAAACCTCAGTTCCAGGGTGAGAGAAGAGACTAGCTCCGTCTGATCCCACAGCACTTTCATGCTGTATGACTTCGATGTAATTTGCTATTTGATGAATACCATCTCTAGTTCATCAGCTGCCTTCAACAATTTTATAGAGAACAACAACATAAGCCTACATGACTTGTTCTCTCATGTTAGTAAGTGCGCCAATGCTACACAGTTAAGCATTTGGAATACTATGCTAGATACTAAATATAACTATGTATCTCAAATTATTGTCAGAATTGATATAACTGATAACAAACGATAGGATGAGCTTCCCTCAACATAAGCTATGGTTATACAACAGCTAACCAGGGATTGGCTTGAGCTTGTAAGCTTGCATAGTATATTAGCAACTAAAAGGGCACCATCATATTTTAACTTTTAAGTTATTATTACTCAGTATTTTGGTGAATTGAAAGTCAAACTTAAATTTATTTTACGGATCATACAAATGCTAAAACAGTGCGGCACTTACTATGTTTGCCACTATGTTGACATGACATCATTTAGCCTGAGGATTAAGAAAAATCTCCAAACTTCATAAAATTTTGACTTGAAGTGTCATTGCATCATCGTATTTTTCCTATCCACCTTATTCCTAGCCCCCATGATGCCTTGCGTGAATTATGGGCGCAACTTCCGGTGTGTCATGTCACTGAACCGGAACCGGTGTTCTCCGTGGTAACGGTATGCTAATCGTCTCTCCTAGAGCGATTGTATTAATAAATCTAGTAAAACATGTGTGAACATCATCTATTACACCTCAAACAGGATAATGTGATCATAGCTCTGCCTTCTACTATGGAGGGATGGGAGGACGACCTGAAGAAGTGGCCTCAGATAACCTACACCAGCATATTTAGCTACGTTATTGACTCCGTTGCTACAGACGGTGAATAGATGAACAATCTGAAAAGCTCTGAGGCAGATCAGTACCTCCACAGTAACAAGGTTTTGTTGTTTTCTACACACAGATAACCGTACTTAAACTATTTTTAGTCTAATGCTGCCCTGCACTCTGTGTCATAAACTGCCTTACATTATAAACTGTACAGAAAATAGTGAAAGTAACTGGCTGTCATTAAACCAACGCTACAATGCTGTGTCCTCCCTACACATGAAATCATAGCTGATGTTCTCCTGGCACTGCTGTCAGTCCTTTTAAGGACCTGACGTCTCTTCTCCGGTGGTCTTTCGTAGCCCAACCACAAAGTAGGATAGGGGTTTTCCTCCGTTGGCTTTTTGTCCACTAAATGAAATGAGCACACATAACGAGGGTTTATGGTCTCTTCAAGTTTAGGTTTCTCAACCACATTCTTCTGGATTCCTCGTTTGTAGGTCGGCGATGGAAACTGTACCGTTGGTCACAACAATCCCTTTTTGTTTTGGGTGCATGTTCAACACACTGTTGTTGAAGCCACAAATTTAGCTTTGTCTGGTTGTTAGTACAGCCACCAACAGCGCAACAAGTACCACAGCTCCGCTAGGACATTTTAGAAAATGCCAATTTATCGTTAGTTAAATATGTTAAAATTAAAGCAGGATTTGCTAAATTGAAGGCAAATTACTTTTCAAAAGAAGCGCCGTTGGTGGTTAGCCACTATGGTTAGCCTATGGGAGTAACTAGCTTACTGCTACTTCCGCTACCTCACCGGAAGTTACGCCCATAATCATTTCTACAGTAACGCCCCCGAGAATAAGGTGGATAGATAATTTTTCACAGCAGATTTTTAGGTGCATCAGTAAGCCAGTGTGCACATTCTCAGTGCACTGGAACTTGGCTCATCTTTAAGGCACCCGAGGGTGCTGCGGTACCCACTTGGGGAATCACTGCTTTAGGTATCAAGACCTTGGTCTATGAAACTGTTTAATACTGCTGAATAAAGAACAGAAGTGATTTGTGCAAATAACTTTCAAGCTTCGTAGAACTCACCCACGCAGGAGTGAAGTGTGATGTCTCTGATACATAACAGTGAATTTAGTCTTGTAAATCCATCCAGGTTGTGTAGAAACAGTATTATCATGTTGGCGTGGACCTTACCCCAGATCAGGACTGATATAAAGCACTGATAAAAAGACACATTGAGGAAGTAATACTAATTGTTTAAATACTGTGGGGCTGTCACTTGACTTTTCTCTCAGATCTTAATAATTTGTATATACGGTATGTGTGTGTGCAGGTGACTCCAGATGCATCCTGTTCACTGTGTTCCCCAGACTGAGGGTTTATACAGCAACAGGATACAACCAGCACTTCATGTACCTCAACCAGAATCAGCAGACCATGCCCAACGGACTGGTGAGACTGCACTTGTGTAACAGAGGGTTCATGGCCTGTAATTATCACATGGAGCTTAAAATGTAATTCACTTAATTTAGCCTGTGAATATTGTTTTTCAGATATTGTCGATAGAGTAACATCATTATACAAGTTTTCTGATTGAGGGGACAAAAACCTTTATTAAAGCTGCGTAACTAGCGGTCAACCGGTCCTCTGACCTTTCATGTTATGGATACGATACAGTGTCATTTATGACATGCAGTATTTATTCTCGGAACCCATTGGCTATCGGTCTGACGACGATTTAACCTCTGCAGGCAACAATATTTCAGGGTTTCCTTTGTAGCCAGCGGATATCTGGATAATGTATATCCGGGACCAAGACTTTCTCTTCGGTACGCCGCTCATTGTTTACGGTCCGATTATCAACTTGAGACGTGAGAATGGAGTTGGAGTTGAGACACGACGTCTACGGCTAATCTCTATAAACAGATATGTGCATATGAATGCAGATACCATTTTAAAAAAGAAAGCTAATAAAAGGTTAAATTGTTGTCAGACAATAGCCAATGGGTTGCATTTCGGCCTATGTGTCTTTTGCTCTCCACACGGACTGTTTACCTGCACGCAACCAAAGCCAACTCTAACGTAATTTGTCAATACTACTCGGACTACAAAAGGACTACAAACGGAAACCAGAAAATCCCAAATCTTGTCCAGTTACCTACAGATATCTGCATTCATACGCAGATATCTGTTTATAGAGGTTATTGTATAATTTACACCAATCCACCAAAGCAAATGTTTGTCACATTGGTAGAACAACAGCCTTAATAGCCAGTAAACAAACAGACCCAAACTAATCAATATTTATTAACAATGGATCAAATATTTATGTATCATGTTATAGTGGTCGATTATAGTGACAAACTTGCACAGAATTATCACCCAAGAGCTGTTTTCAGTGAAAAAGCTCTGATAAACCTAATGTAATGTATGCTACCTGCCCAGCACCAAACAGTTAGAGACTCGCTTTTTCTCAGGTGTTGTTGGAGACAATGGTTGGAAAATCAATTAACCCTCTGAGACCCGCGATCCCGACTGACTTTACTGTCTTTCAGAGGCTCTAGCAGGTTCACTTTTAGGCCTAGAGTGAAGCTACAGATATCATATGAAACTAAAAAAGGAATCCATTAAATAAATGTGTTATTTCTGCCTATTCTAAAATTATGTGTTTGAATATTTCTGCATACTGGGGTCCCTAAACAGTCTTGGAATGACATAAATTGGGTATCACTGTAAAGCTGAGACTCTTGTGGATACAATGAGCCCGACTGTATTCATGTGTGATGATGTTAGTCCCCATAGGAGACATTTCATTGTAGTGAGACCATTTTTTTGAAACGTGACCTCAGTGTATAAAATGACCTGTGGTGACCTCTAGGATAATCACAGCCTCATGAAACTTTACAGCCACAAACTAAAGACCTAGGGCATTCAGAGGATGGATGGCTTTTCTAGCTAGATTGAAAATAAGGGGGTTCCTGAGCAGTTTACACAACAGAAGTGCTCGCTATCCAATCGCTGAAAAATGCAATTCTTGCAGAAATCTCCAAATGTCAAAAGTTTTTGATCCCAAATCACAGCATGGCTTTTTCTATGGTGTTCCTCAAGGTCTTGGTGTCTTAATGTGGTATTTTGGAGGGATTATTGATCATTTTTATCAATTCTCGAGTGGTAAAAAATGGTTAAATTTAACACCAAATCTAATAAATTAATTAATTCATGCATGTTTATTTCTGATTTATGACTACAACAACTTGACACAGTGTTGAGCAGCATCTCAAATTAATCTTTCAGATGATGTACACCACTTCTATGTGACATCTACTGTTGACCTGCTGTCTCCCCCTAACGACCCCCTTTACCCCCCTAAAATAGACAAAAACGGGTCTATTGTGGGTCTCAGAGGGTTAATGCAGCTTTAAAAGGGGTTGGTAACATTCAGAAAATGTTAAACGCTTCTGATGTGGTCTTACTGTTGGTATTATTTTCAACGTCAACATGAGCTTAAATTTTATTGTTCCACCCAAAGACTACATTTTTTGGCATCAGAATGGTCTCATGTTCATTTCAATTTAATTTCACGAAATATTGGTTGTTGAGCTCCAGAAATATTGTTCCCACTTTAGGATAGAACAATAAAAGACTGCAGTGATAAATAAGATTATTCTTATTAAAAATATTAGTCTTCATTCTTTGTGTCTCATGATGGCTGTTTATGTTTTGTGGTCTTCATCAGGGTATGGGTGGTCAGCACGGCTACTTTGGCCTGTGGCTGGACAGTGATTTTGGCCGTGGTCATAGCCGTGCACGGCCCAAGTGCACCACCTACGGCAGCCCTCAGCTCTCTGGAGAGGAGGACTTCACCCTGGACTCAATGGAAGTGTGGGCGGTCGGAAAACCCCCGGAACCAGAGGAGGTCAGAGTACTTGCTTATTTGCCTGTATTTGATAGCAGACACGAAACAAGGCGAGAGGGGAAACTGGGGGCGTTGTGGTTCTGTGGTTTGCTCACAATTTGGCAATCAGAATACTTGGTCAATTCTTTATTTATCCTGCAAATCTCAAGGATGATTCATAGTGTTTTCCAAGGAAATCTTGCTTGACATATTTCCACAATCAGTCTTTAACTGTCGTACACTGCAGGCTCACAGCAGTGTTGGAGTTTGTCCACAAAGGTCACAGTAATAAGCAGGTGCTAATGCTGCTGCTGTTGGGGGAGACATTAGGAGCTCGCAGGAGCTGGAGGAGAGATGTGGGAATGAAAGATGGTAGATGTGGGTGTAGTGTGTTCATGCTTTTTTCTAGTAATCCATATTCAGTAGAATTATGACAAAGCTGGCCACCCATTTTCTTTAAGAATTCAGGCAGATGCACATCAGGTATGTAATTAACTGTACCCCAAATATAGAACCTAATTTACATTCCAGCTGCTTCCTTTAGAATACAAAGAATTCAACCCATGTAATGGTATTTATCTGTATGTTTTTTTTTGTTTCAGGGTGAGGAGGGGAAGAGCAAGAAAAGTATCCTGGATGCGGATCCAGCGGTCCAGGCCATGATGGAGATCACAGGGAAGACTCTACACAGTCAGGGCCTCAGGGAGCCAGAGGAAGACCAGGAGCAGTGAGGGGCAACAGGGAGACAAAAACAATCTTAACTCATTGAGGCTCCCAGTCCACCTGGTACTGACTGACCTGGTATCATCTGATATACCTTCCCTTTCATTCTGCTTGGACCCTTTCACACACAAAATGCAGCATCTTTTAATTACAGAAGCCCTGAGAGGCAACTGAGAAAAAAAAAACATTCTGGACAAGTCTGATCTAAATAGTTTTCTGTCCTATGTTTATGACTTAAGAACAGGCGAAAAAAAAAAGTTTTGGAAGTGTTGTAATACTCATTTCGGCCACAAGAGGTTGAAGTACAGTGTATACCACTACCCCATGTCTAAATAGGACTAAAAGCATTCATGTGTTCAGCCAGACATATTTACATAACTTGCTAACACACAATATATGTACCTTGTGTTTAGAGTGCGTGGAGAAAGAAAATGGATCACCAGAATGTTTTTTTTCTCACTTGCCTCTCAGGTCTTCCGTATTTAAAGACACAACAGTAAAGTCATTCTCATGTTTACACCGATCACCTGTTAGAGTTGGTTTTGTCTGTGAGAAGATGTCATCACAACATAAAACCAGGCTAACAAGGTCTAACTAGGTCTGAGGCAGCTAATGAGTGGTTCATAAAGTCTGATCTATCCCTTTCACACACTGCTGAAAGCTACTAATGTGGCTTCAAGTCAGCTTTCG
This sequence comes from Adelosebastes latens, assembly GCA_916700685.1. NCBI lineage: Eukaryota > Metazoa > Chordata > Actinopteri > Perciformes > Sebastidae > Adelosebastes > Adelosebastes latens. Next base: position 29,217 of record CAKAKR010050309.1, read on the forward strand.
TAATCAGTGTGAAAGGGACCAATGTGTCATGGGTGTGTTCACTCTTACTTCCACCAAGCTTCACTGGTGTTTGATAGAGACAAGCTTTTTTGAATTAATAGATACCACAGGAAATTCTATCAAAGAGGCAGTGGAAGCAGTTTCTTCTTCAGCTGTAGCCTCAGTCAACCAGAATGCAATGCATCCACATTATCTCTATTGAAACCACTAACTGAAGTATTAGGTTGAAGACAGTAAGTCACACCATTAATAATTATGTATAACAGTTAAATAATACATGGAATTATCCTGAAGGTTTGGGTTTAAAGGAGGTAATGATCATCTTAAGCACATTTTAAGAAAAGTCTAATAGTGAATTGCTGTGTAACAGATTATTTTATTGCTACATTATTAAAAAACCTTTTGGTTTAGGGGACAAAATCTGACACGGGCCTGTTAGTCAGTCTCTATCTAGCTGCTTCACCGTCTGAGCCATTTTATGTATATATACGAGCATGCGACTAATGACAAGATCATTCATAAGTGGTTCAACCATTTGAGAAGTTTAGGAGTTATTCAGGGAAGTTCTCGACTGCAAGAGGAGAAATTGACTATTTATTCAAATACTTGGGATTCTAAATAATTTGTCCCACAAATTACATATATTAATGTAACACTACGCAGTTAGTTAGCTATAGTTTGCCCCACTTGTTTTATCAAAGTCATATAATGGTCAAATTATTTAAGAATTTGACAAAATGTGAGTTAAATTGTACTCAGAACGAATGCATAGCCACTGATTTGACTGACACGAACAGGACAATAAAGTAACTTGGGAAAAAAAAAGGTCAATATGACCTTGAGCCCACCAATGATCTACGTGGGCGTCCCTGTCAAGCTCTACAGGAACGCCCCCCCCACCGGCTGCAATCAGAATCTACTGAGTTTATTTTGGCTCGGATGTAACAATCTCTTAAAGCTAGAGTTGGTAACGTTGAGAAACTAGCAAGAGTACACTAGATTTTAAACATTATCCAACTGTAAAACCCAATCCAGTGTTGCCAACTCTTTTCCAATGAAAGTAGCTAGAAGCACTAGCTCCAAAAGTCACTAAATCTAGCAAGAAAGTCTCCAAGTCTGACATACTGACAGTCCAGCAGTTCAGGCCTGCCTCCAAAGCCACTCCCCCAAAATTATCATCATGAACGTAAACAACCAACATTAGTACTCACAGCTGTCAAGCTATAGCAGTTTGTGGAATTTAATGACTGGTCGAGTTTATTACAGTCCTGCAACAGACACCGATACCGTTTTTCCCAATATATTTTTTTGTCAGAGCATTTGATTTATTGATTGCTGTCGGGATATAATGGAAGTATTTCAAACTAATATAACAACAATGTTTTTGAAGGTTACCAACTCTAGCTTTAATAAAGTACAGAGGTGATTCAGTATATCACCATATTTTTAATATGGTTTAGCATCTTGCTTTTAGCAGTAAGTTTAAAGCTTCAGTAGTCAGTATATTTTTGGCATCATTGGGCAAACATTCCATAATAACCTTTCAGCATATTGTAATTCAAGTGTTCTGAGAGAAAACTAGACTTCTGCACCTCCTCATGGCTCTGTTTTCAGGCTTTAAAAAATCTAGCCTGTGATGGGAGACTTTGGCCAATCACAGGTCATCTCAGAGAGACAGCGTTCCTATTGGCTGTGCTCCGGCTGATGGGCGGTGCTTGGTATTTCCTCAACAGATCTCAACATGACTGCCGGGTCACAAACTTTCTAATTTTACAGCTAAACAGTACACTACAAGATGTTTCTGAAAACATTCTGAGGAGAGAAATAGGCATTACAGTAACAGAGTATTGATTCATATTTGATCAGCGCTGCCTAGTTTGATCGTTTGATCGGAGTTCGCGAGTGATTGACAGCTGGCTCTCACAGACGGCAGCTGGACGGCAGACTCCAGATCAGCTCTGACTGCTTGTTTTCCTCCGGTCTGTGAAATCTCGCAGATGCCGTTAGGAGCACCGGAGGACACATAGGAACATGATTTTTTTCAGATTACCTGTCTCATGCACTACTGTGACCGTTTTATAAAAATAACTTTTTTAAATCATATTTGCTCCAATCTCGCCTACTGCAGCTTTAACTGGTTGCTGACCAATTGAAAACAGTGTAAAACATCACTGGCACCGGTAGGTGTTTATGTCCTCAAACCCCATTAGAAGAGGAACTTTGGACTATAAAGTGCATTTACAAATACCTGTAGCGCAGAAGTAGGACAAATGATCACAAACTATCTGGTCATGCAGTTTGAAACATGCTTATTGCAATTACAATAATTCCAATTGTCATAGAGTATAGTGTTTGAAGTTGATTGAGGATTTTCTGTGTGTGTGTGTGTGTGTGTGGTCAATACATTATCACAGTGTTGCTTATATTAAAGTGAGGAGGAGCTTCGAGGTTACAAATACTACTTTCACTTGTGTTTCTCAGTTGAGTGAACTGTCAGTGTGTCTTCATTTGATCATGTCCGACTTTGCCAGACAAGCTGTAAAATGTTGGCGTCACCATAAATGAGCAGATCTCCACTTTGACACCTCTAATCCTCTAAATTGTACCAGTATAACCACCTGCTCAGAGACTGAGACAGGCAACTCTGTATTCATCCCCCCCTCCTCCTCTTCTGTTCTGCTATCATGCAAATTACCGAGGCAAGTTCCACATGCAAATCTCTTATGTAATGTTACAGTAATTCACACAGTGGCATGGTGGACATGGTTCCATAAAGAATGTTTATACTTGTCTTTATATTTGTGTATGGAAATGATTTTATTATTTTATTCCCAGAAAATGTGAATACATTTTGATCTCGGGATCATCTCATTATATGCTCTTCATTGCACTTATTCCACCCCGGCTAGATAAAATGCTGTTTTATAACAACTGACTGCATAATGTATCGATGCTCACCCTCTATCTCTTAATATATCAATCAATCAATGCAAACTTTACTTGTATAGCACCATTCATACAGGTTAGGGCAGTTCTTAATAAGCCTATGACATATCTATGACTATCTTATTGTTATAGGCTAACAATAAGAGAAATACTGTAAGCAGTGAAACAATGGAAGACTAATTCACCTAAGTCATGCATAACATAGCATATTCATATATGTGCAATTAATTAATTTGATATTTTTTAGGATATTTATTTTTACCCATGAACCCCTAAAAGATTTGATGTTTGTTTCATTTTGGACAGCATTATTCTCCAGCAACTCTCATGACAGTGGTGAAATGTAACTTTTACCCAGGTACTGTACAATTTTGAGGTACTTGTATTTTACTTAAGTATTTCCTACTTACTTCCCACATTAAGTACATTTCAGAGGGAAATATTGTACTTACTATACTTACTACTGTACTATTGATGAAATTACCCAGTAGTGCACAGTATGGTAAAATGAGCAGCTGCAACATGAAAATACTGTATTCACTTTAATCCATCAGTCCTTATACTAAAGGGACTCTATGTAAGAATCAGAAATTGCTTGTTAACAGCGACACCTGTGGCCGTTAAGTCAACGAAAGTCAGCGTCCTGTTGCTCGCGCTCGCTCTACATAGACATGAACGAGCACTGATCAAAACAGTGAGGCGACACACGTCAGCTAAAACCACAATACCACTCTATATTTCACCTGCTTGGCAGTAATGTTAGCTGACCAGACGAAGGTCTCTCCATGAATCGATGCTGATACTGTGTTTCCTGCTTCAGCCTCCCGACCGCGGTCAGAAGGAACAGGGGAGACGCCGGAGTTTTGGTCGGAGACGATAACGTTACTCGCTCCGGTGCACAGTCTATTCACTCAGCAGCAGGAAACGACACGGTCTGGAGGAGCTGCAGCATTTCTTTCTGCACAAACTTCCACTGTACATTCACTAGATATTCTCAGAGCTAAACTAACTCTTCTGCAGTGTGGAGTGTGCACGCATGCACGTGAGACGTGGAGCAAGAGAGCGAGTGAGAACGAGCGTGGTGTGTGAGTGAAGGCAAGCAGGCAGGCAGAGGAGCAGAGACTCCGGCCCTGCAGACCAAAGCTACGGTCTCCCCTGTGTCTTCTGGCAGCGGTCGGGGGCCGAAGCAGGAAGAGTTGACACTGTTTTGCAAGACGGTCTTCACTAGATATAACTTTGCGGTTTTGGTGCTTCCGTGTAGTTTGTGTTGGAACAGCATAGCCACACGCGAGCGTGCATGGGACACTGACCCGCAATGATTTATAAGAGTGCAAGTGTAAGAAGTTACAAACAGTCCCTTTAACTCCTAAAGGGATCACTGCACTATAATACATACTTTAACTTTTGATACTTTAAGTAGGCTACATTATGCTGATGCAACTTTTGAACTTAAGTTTTGAAAGCATGACTTTTATTGTAATAGAGTAGGTTCTTTTTTAACTGTGGTAGTACTTCTTTTGCTTAAAGCTTCAGTAGGCAGTATATTTTTGGCATCATTGGGCAAAAATCCCAGAATAACTTTTCAGCATATTGTAATTCAAGTGTTCTGAGAGAAAACTAGACTTCTGGACTTCCTCATGGCTCTGTTTTCAGGCTTTAAAAAAATCTAGCCCGTGACGGGAGACTCAGAGAGAAAGAGATCGTTCCTATTGGCTGTGCTGAGGCTGGTGGGCGGTGCTTGGTATTTCCTTCAACAGATCTCAACATGGCTGCCGGGTCACAAACTTTCTCATTTTACAGCTAAACAGTGCACTATAAGATGTTTCTGAAAAATTTGAGGAGAGAAATAGGCATTACAGTAACAGAATATTGATTCATATTTGATCAGCGCTGCTTAGTTTGACTGTTTGGTCAGAGTTCGTGAGTGATTGACAGACGGCAGTCTCCAGATCAGCTCTGATTGGTTGTTTTCCTCCGGTCTGTGAAATCTTGCAGATGCCATTAGGAGCACCGGAGGACAGATTACCTGTCTCTTGCACTACTGTCAGGATAGGCTATAGTGACCGTTTTATTAAAATAACTGTTTTAACAATATTTTCTCCATTTCTACCCACTGTAGCTTTAAATAGTTATTATAGGATGTGAATACTTCTTCTGATAACTGTCTAAAAACACATTCTTCCATCCTTTCCTCTCTCTTTTTTAGTGTATAACTGGGATTGCTTCAAGTCAGTGATATAATTCATAGTCATCCCAAGGACCTTCTGGACCACTTTAATGGCCCAGTAGGAGTCCTCGGACCGCACTTTTACCATCAAACATATGTTGATGGATTGCGTTGTAAGTTGGCAGAGCTTTGTGCTCAAACTGCACTCAGCATCACAGAGAGACAGCAGACTGTGACTGTGAGGTTTTCACATATAATGCTCATTTCAACATGTAATAATGTCAGCGTTCATCCTGACAGTTTCTGCCCTCCCGTCAGACGCCTCCTGCTCAGTCGAGTTTGCATAGATACGGTCCTTGCTTCCGGTCCTTTTTTTTCTTTTCTTTTTTTTACAACATGCAGGCTAAGCCTATAATGCAAGTTAACTTTTACTTCCTTGTACACACAGTTAGAGGAACTGACCGTTTTGCGGCTGGCCTCGTTGTCAACACTTACATCCTCTCCAGCTTCACTTCAGCACTTTCGAATCATGAGCAGATAGAAAACTACTTTGCAGAGCTGAAAACAATCCAAGTCTACTTGTAAGGTAAGTCTTTTACTTTCTTATAATCTCTTCTTTTTCTTTCTTTTTGTTTGTTGCTCGGCCTACGTGTTAAACTGCCTGTGGTGTGACACAGTTAAATAGAAGAGGGGAAATCCGCTTTTTACCGGCAGCCTATCTGCTGGGCTCAGGATGTGTGTGAGCAGGCGGCTTGATGGAGGAGAGATCCTGTCTGTCGGTCATACCGGCTGCACCGGATCACCCGGCTTTAATTAAGTCATAAAGTAGTAGCTGCATTCACCAGTATAGTGCATTCACCAGTATAGTGCATTCACCATCACATCTATATTCTCATATATTACAGCCTAATAGTGTACAGGGATACTGGGTTCTGCTGATGGTGCTGCTCTGGGGGAACCATTGAAAGCTTAGTTAAATAAAACAACAACAAAAATAAAAAATAAAAAATAAAAAATAAATATCATAACTTGGCTGCACGGTGGTGCAGTGGTTAGCACTGGTGCCTCATAGCAAGAGGGTCACAGGTTCGAATCTGGCTTGGGGCCCTTCTGTGTGGAGTTTGCATGTTCTCCCTGTGTAAGCGTGGGTTTTCATGCAGGTTAGGTTCATTGTTGACTCTAACGGGACTCTAACACCCGTAGGTGTGAATGTGAGTGTGAATGGTTGTCTGTGTCAGTCCTGAGATAGTCTGGAGACCTGCCCCTCCGCGACCCCTAACGGGATAAGCGGTTGCAGATGATGGATATCATAACCAAGAGCAGTATGATGACAAAATGTCAATGATGTCGCTTTCATCCTTGTGTCACCATATGCACAGTTATAGAGAACGGTTTGTGTACAGAGCATGTGTGTATGGTATAGGCCTATACGTGTATACACATCTGTTTGTGTATGCATGTGTGTAAATATACAAATTGCTCACCTCATGGCCGAGCCATAGCTCGGGTATGTGTTCTCGTTTCAATTGTAGACATAGACATGTCTACAATTGAGGTTGAGGTTGAGAATGAGGCAGGTTGTTTTTTAAATCGAAACCCGCTGGCTGCTGTTGCTGGAAACAATGTTGATTAGAGCGCAGAGAGTAAATGTGCCATAAAAACAAAAACAGTGGGCTTAAAGGTGGGGCTGGGCAATATGACGATATATATCATCAAAATGTTTATTATTATTATTATTTTTCTAAATTGTGTCTATCGCAATATAAGCTAGGCTTATAATCATTTTTATTACCTCGGCCTTGGCGTAGGTTATGTTTTCACCGGCGTTGGTTTGTTCGTCTCTTTGTCTGTCTTTCTGTTAGCAGGATTACTCCAAAAGTTCGCGATGGATTTGTGTTAACTTTTTTGGAGGGGTGGAGTGTAGCACAATGAACAATCCATTCGATTTTGGTGGCGATCCAGATCATGATCTGGATTCAGGAATGTTTTTAAGGATTCCGATCAGCCTGAGCATTAAGACGACAGGGTATAACACATGCACAGTGTGACTGATGACCCGTTGATGACGCATGACCTCGCCTTCTTCCTCCTCCTGAGAACAGAGAGATACGTGTGTGGATGTGTGGAAAGAATCCGAGGTGTGGCGGGAGATGCTGGCCGTTTGCGGTGAGAAAGAAAAAAGCGGGATGAGACTGAGAGACTGACGGGATGAGACTGAGAGACAACGTAGTGTAACGTTATACAGACATAACAAGGCTGCCGAATGACAGAGGCATCCGCCGATATGTTACACGGAAACACACCGTGTTAATATAAGCCGACCACCTCACGGTACCGCCAGCTGTGAGATGTGATCTGTTTTTAAAGTCACACACCTTTGCGGAGGTCTGCGCTCTCCGAATTTCACTTAAAACGGTTGTTATACCCCCGCAACAACGTAGTTGGGGGTATATAGCGCTCCGCGTGTCCGTCCTTTTGTCCGTTCGCGTGTCACACTTTAGTTTCCGGAGCAGAACTCGGAAACTATTTAACTTCGGAACTTCAAATTTGCTATGATGGTTGACAGCGTGGTCTAGTTGTGCCTTTTGGGGGGTTAGAAGTCCAGGGTGTTGTTCTGATTTTCGCGTTGCGCACCTTTAAAGTGGAAATGAAACGTTCAACCAAGTTAAGCTGGTTTACTAAATGGATTTCCACTGTAATAAACAATTATATAACAAACATGACAAATGTCAGCATTTAAGAGAAAAAAGCAGCTTTGTTTCATCTTTCGTGATAAGATCAGATCTGACTGCACTTCATATTCTTGGTCCGCAATGAAAATACACCAAATTGTCATCCACTTACTGACACACATTTGCTGAGAAGATGGTGGGGACAGCAAATGTGCTTTTTTATGCTTGTGTGTTGAAGGTAACCCCAAAGTTGCGAAACTCCCACGAGATGGTTAAAGCTGCAGTGGGTAGAAATGGAGCAAATCTGATTTTAAAAAGTTATTTTTATAAAACGGTCACTATATCCTGACAGTAGAGCATGAGACAGGTAATCTGAAAAAAATCATGTTCCTCTGTTACTGTAATGCTTATTTCTCTCCTCAGATGTTTTCAGAAACATCTTGTAGTGTACTGTTTAGCTGTAAAATGAGAAAGTTTGTGACCCGGCAGCCATGTTGAGATCAGTTGAGGAAATACCAAGCACCGCCCACACAGCCGGAGCTAAGCCAATAGGAACGCTCTCTCTCTGAAATGACCTGTCATTGGCCAAAGTCTCCCGTCACAGGCTAGATTTTTTAAAGCCTGAAAACAGAGCCATGAGGAGGTGCAGAAGTCAAGTTTTCTCTCAGAACACTTGAGTTACAATATGCTGCAAGGTTATTATGGCATTTTTGCCCAATGATGCAAAAAAATGGTTGCCTACTGAAGCTTTAAGAGAGTTTGTAGGCGCGTATATTGACATGCATTCCTTCGGTGTATATGCGTGAGTGTTCCGGTGTGTATCTAAGGAATGACACACCAACAGAGCAAACACGTTAAAATCCAGCACAGTGGATCATCACATCCTCATTTCATATAAACACTGTTTTTTCTGTAGCAGGGTTGTTTTTGCATGCGTAACATGAACACATACATGTATGGCTGTATTGGCACAGTATTTGTGTTATATATTGCTGCAGCATCAGTATGAGGAAATTTGTTAGTCTAAATAAGGCATAAGGCTGTAGTGATCCGAATAGGGACAGTCCCTTCACAGGGGTAAAGGTTTCAGCAGGGAAAACAGGGGAGAGTTGTGTGATAATGTCAGTTAATCATTAATTTCACTTCAAAATACCGAAGAACACTTTCAGTTTTTATGTTTCAGGTTTTATAGATATATTATATTCCATTTTAATATGTATTAGTGTAGATGAAGGCACATAATGGATATTTACACGATAACCTTACGTGGTTTTCACATTTATTGACATTAAGCAAGGAATTCATCTGCACATGAAGATATGCTTTATAATACCTTTTTATAATGATAAGCATCAAAGCATTTTTTTCTGATTTCTTTCTGGAAGTATATGCATGTCTTTTCAATCACATCTAAAAATGGGTTCTCAGTGCCAACGATTTTGTGCATGAGTTTATGGGATTTGTCTTCTCTTTGATAAAACATTATTTCTCTTTCAGTCTGGAAATATGCTAGAAAACTCTCCACAGTACCTTTTTATTGACATTTCATAACATAATTTAGTTCAAATTTCATTCAACAGAACTCCCGTGGCACTGTTTTGTTTTGATATCTCTCTGGTTTGCAAGTTAAATATTAGGCATTGTTATGCACCAGGTTGACCTTCAACACTGCTCCACAAGTATGTGCCCACGCTATTTCTAATTAATCTTACGCTATGACTGCACTACATATTCTTGGTCCGCCGTGAAAATACACCGTGTCATGGGACACCAAATTGTCATCCACTTACTGACACACATTTGCTGAGAAGATGGTGGGGACAGCAAATGTGCTTTTTTATGCTTGTGTCTTGAAGGTAACCACAAAGTTGCGAAACTCCCGCGAGATGGTTAAAGCTGCAGTGGGTAGAAATGGAGCAAATATGATTTAAAAAGTTATTTTTATAAAACGGTCACTATATCCAGTCAGAGCTGATCTGGAGTCTGCCGTCCAGCTGCCGTCTATGAGAGCCGGGTGTCAATAACTCGTGAACTCCGATCAAACGGTCAAACTAGGCGGCGCTGATCAAATATGAATCAATATTCTGTTACTGTAATGCCTATTTCTCTCCTGAAATGTTTTCAGAAATATCTTGTAGTGTACTGTTTAGCTGTAAAATGAAAAAGTTTGTGACCCGGCAGCCATGTTGAGATCTGTTGAGGAAATACCAAGCACCGCCCACCAGGCGGAGCACAACCAATAGGAACGCTCTCTCTCTGAAATGACCTGTGATTGGCCACAGTCTCCAGATTTTTCTAAAGCCTGAAAACAGAGCCATGAGGAGGTGCAGAAGTCTAGTTTTCTCTCAGAACACTTGAATTATAATATGCTGAAAGGTTATTATGGAATTTTTGCCCATTGGAACAATCAGCTTTACCCAACTCCATTCAAAACCACCCCTTCCTCATTACCACCAATGCCTATCTTACTATCCCCCTAAAAAATCAACAAGCAGTATACTAATACAGTGCACTGTAGGTATAAAATTAATGATTGACATCGAGAATAAGTGATCGTATTGAAACAAAAACAAGAGGCTGATAATAATAAAATGAACTGAGGCAGAAAAAGTGCATGGTCACAATAAGATATGTATCTGAGCTCTAACATTTGCATGTGATATTAATACTGCTGTCGTGCAGGAGGAAAAGTGACTATTGTGAGGACCTGTGGCTGGAGAGGACACACAGAAACACCAGTAGGCAGGAGAGCAGGCGCCAAGAGTTCATACATCCCTGGTAAGCACGGGGGTAGATATGTCTTTCATTTATATTTTTAAAGGGGAACTCCACTTATTTTACAATGAAGTTCAGTTTACTCGTCAAAAGGAGTGCTAATCAGCCAGTGAAAACATTTCATTTATAATGTTGTATGTTCTGTGGCCTTGAAGGGAACGTTCCAAAGTTTGAAAAAAAAAAAAAATAATAACCCAGATTATGTCATCAGGGTTGTCTCTGACTTCAAATGTTTAAAGGGACTGTATGTAAGTTTTTACACATATAAACATTTATTAATCATTTGTTATTGACAATGTAACCTTCGTTTTGTTTTGGGTATCAAAATGGCAAAATTCCTATTGGACACGAAAGCTAACATTACTGCCAAGCATGTGAAATATATAGTGATACTGTGCTTTTAGCTGCTAATGTTGCTAATGTTAATCAACATAATGCCTGTCAATCACGTTCAGTCTTGTGTTTTGACCGATGCCCGCTCACATCTACGTAGAGCGAGCACAAGCGCGAGCAACAGGACGCTGACTGTTGTTGACTTAACGGCCACAGGTGTCACTGTTAACAAGCAATTTCTGATTCCTACATACAGCCCCTTTAACAGAAAGCTGCATTACAAACCGAAGGTGTGGGGTATGAAAAAGGTGTGTATTTAGGAGGCAGAAAGTGTCTAATGAAAGATGATATTGAGTTGCATTATGGAAAATGTAGGATATAGTGTTTTTGGTGCTTGAACCATACTAGAATTTCGGGATGTCCCAATCAGTTTTGTTTGGCCCTGATATCAAAACTTTCAAGTTTATCAGCTTGATATGATATGAATAAAAGTTTAATTGGGAGAATGCCACTCTTGAATTTGACATGAAGCGATCAGTAAGAGAAAAGACATACAGTATCACCCTGTTGGAGTGGCATTACAAAAATACTCACGGTGTATATCCACACACGGTTGTATAGTAGTGGTGCCACGGAGTATGCTTATTTTGCCACATAAAAAATCTCTGGCAGAGCAACAGACTCCAGCTTGTAGAGGGATGCGAGCCTGTCAACAGTCAAGTTGAAGTCATTAGGTTACTCACGGAATTAACGTGGTGGGCGGTGCTTGGTGTTTCCTTGACTGATCTCAACATGGCTGCCGGGTCACAAACTCTCTCATTATACAGCTAAACAGTACACTACAAGATGTTTCTGAGAACATTTGAGGAGAGAAATAGGCATTACAGTAACAGAATATTGATTCATATTTGATCAGCGCTGCCTAGTTTGACCGTTTGATCAGAGTTTGTGAGTGATTGACAGCCGGCTCTCATAGACCGCAGCTGGACGGCAGACTCCAGATCAGCTCTGATTGGTTGTTTTTCTCCGGTCTGTGAAATCTTGCAGATGCCGTTAGGAGCACCGGAGGACACAGAGGAACATGATTTTTTTTCAGATTACCTTTCTCATGCACTACTGTCAGGATATAGTGACCGTTTTATAAAAATGGCCCGGAATGTAAACAAACCTGAATGAGAGTGTGACCTTTAGGTGGCCCACAATTCACTTCCCTTTCAGCTGCCCTAACGTCGACAGACTATAAATGAGCTTGAGCTATATAAGGCTTTGGCAAAGCAAATTCCACCCACTCATCAGAACATTTGTGTGTGAGATCAGCTTCCTGTTGCTGTATGAAGGAGAGTCCAGACACAGTGGGTAGAGGTTAACAGGTCACCCACCACACACCTCAATTTGTGTCTGCAGCAATTCTCTGAAATTTTGGAGGGAGTGGGATTTGAGGTAATATGGTGTGGTCTGGGAACAGTGAAGGAGATGTAAGCTACATTGGGGATGTTTTATTTCTGAGTTAGCTGCAGAATATCTTTGGGTTTTGGACCATTTGTGTCTTCAAACTAGGAATTAGGATCTGAGAAATTATGATATTTTTTCACTGTTTTTGGACATTTTATAGACAAAAACAAAATTGATTGATCAGGAAAATAACCAGCAAAATAATCAATTGTAAAAGGCCAGCCCCCACCAGGGTTAAGTCAGATTTAAAGCTGCAGTGGGTGGAATTGGAGCAAATATGATTACAAATAGTAATTATTTTTATAAAACGGTCACTATATCCTGACAGTAGAGCATGAGACAGGTGATAATAAAAAAAAAATTATGTTCCTCGGTGTCCTCCGGTGTCCTCCGTTGCTCCTCATAACATCTGCAGAATTTCACAGACCGGAGGAAAACAACCAGTCAGAGCTGATCTGGAGTCTGCCTTCCAGCTGCCGTCTATGAGAGCCGGCTGTCAATCACTCGCTAACTCCGACCAAACGGTCAAACTAGGCAGCGCTGATCAAATATGAATCAATATTCTGTTACTCTCCCGTCACTAGGCTAGATTTTTTAAAGCCTGAAAACAGAGCCGTGAGTAGGTGCAGAAGTCTAGTTTTCTCTCAGAACTCTTGAATAACAATATGTTGAAGGTTATTATGGAAGTTTTGCCCAAAGATGCCAAAATCGTTCTGCCCACTACAGCTTTAAGAACACTCGATAATCTCAGCCTTTTACACTGTGAATGAGCGTCTCTGTGTCATCCTGTCCTGTCTCAGCTGCAGAGATGGCTTATCAGGGGCAGCAGGGTGAGATGACGGAGTACAAGAAGATTCTGATCAAACGGGACATGGAGATGGGCGTGGTCATGACGGTGTTTCGGCAGAAGGCGGAACGGCTCACTGTGCAGGTCATCATGGAGACCCGGCAGGTGGCATGGACACGCACCGCAGACAAAACTGATGGTGTCTGTGAGTAATAAACAATAATCATCTTCTCAGTTTATGTAGTATTTTTCAAAACACAGTGACAATATCTCTTCACCATTAAAGCCACTCGGCTAGTAAGTCTGTGCATTGTTAGATGACTGCATTACTAGAAGATGCTATTTCATGCGTAAGTGCATTTCACGTTATATGCGTGATGATGACAAAGGTACCCTGCGGAGTGCATAATGTTTTTTCAGGTACGTAGGTCTGACCTATTCTCGTATCTCAGGAACGCCTGGAGGAAATTTCTTCAAATTTTGCACCAACTTCCATTTGGACTCAAGGATGAACTGATTAGATTTTTGTGGTCAAAGGTCAAGGTCACTGTGACTTCACAAAACACGTTTTTGGCCATAACTCACAAATTCATATGCTAATTATGACAATTTCACACAAATGTCTAACAGGATAAAATGATGAAGTGATGACATTTTGGACAGACGTGGATGTAAACTGCAACTTGACTGGTTGGCCGAGGCGTACAACCACGAGGCGGTAATTGTAGTTGGCTAAAGGCTGGCCCCACACTAAAAGATTTATCAAATCTTAACAGATTTTGAAAATGTGAGAGACCCCACACATAATGACATGTCATGTTAAATTTAACTGTTTTGTTCCTATAGTGTGTGGTGAGCAACGATTTGTTCAAAACAGCACACCACACACTAACAGATTCATTCATGAACAACAAGAGTCCCCACTAAAAAAAATCTCGCAAAATCACGATCAAAAGTGACTTTAGTGTAAACAAACATGGCGGACGAATTAGCACGAAGCAGAAAAATAAGCGATGTTAATTTTTGCACCATGGATTGAAGAAGTCATGGAGACACATTAAATAAACACTCGTGTTGTTGCCACATATCATCAAGTTGGTCCTCCATCTCTGAGCTCCATCTTACTACTACTTTATGCTTCGCGTTTAGCATTAGCTCATGCATTAGCCGCGGCCGCCATGATGGCGGTGGTCGTCCTTCCTTCTTCTGTCAGGTTGGTTCTTTATTGGCTATCGTCCTTTCCCACGTGACCGCGTCATCGTCTGTCCTCTGGGTTCCCGACACACAACAGGATATCCCATCATAAATATTGAACATGTTTAATATTTACAATTTGAGATCTGTGCGGCCAGGATGGACTTCTGAGCCGATCAGAGGATGTAAAAATCACTCTTAACACACCTCACACCACAGGAACACCTGGAAAGATCATCTGTAGAACCATCAACAAATCAGGGCTTTGCTGACCGTTATCGGCAGGAATCGGGCCCAAAATCAGCTTGATTCTCGTGTAGTGTGTACCCGGCATTAGTTGTTGTTCATTTGCCTTTTTGTCAGCATGCAGAGTCATTAAATTCTGAGGAATTTATTGCTACAGTCATAGTTGGTTCATAGTAGTCAAAGATTTGTGATGTAGCTGTAATATAATATTAGAAGATAGATATTAAGGGTGCATGTTTTTTTAATATATTGACTTGCAAGCATCAAAGTCAAAGTGTGAAAATAACCGTGCCCTAAAGAACGCTAACTATCGTAGTCAAAGTGAGACATGAGAGCTGACAATGTGTGAAACTGAAAAAGAACCATGTTACTGTACATGTGTTAATCATCTCTTGTGCTTTGTGATCTCAGGCTACAGATGAAACGATGCCTTCTCCAGCGATGATGATTTACAATCATCAAAGCACCTTCAAAACATAAAATACCAGAAATATGTGTGCTGTGTTTCAGTGGACCTGTTTGAGATCAGAGAGGTTCGTCCAGGGAGGAACTCCAAGGACTTTGAGCGCTTTAAAGATGGGAAGGACAAACACAATGAAAATACCTGCTTCACAATCTTCTATGGCTCACTGTTTGTTCTCAACACCCTCAGTCTGGGAGGTGAGGGCTTCATTTATGTCTTCTAATTACTTTTCATCTAAAGTGGATTTCTGTAGTATTCTGTTTACGAGTCTCCCCTTTACAGACATGCCCACTTTATGAGAATCACATGCAGTTTTTTGAATGCAGTATAAATGTGTTATTGTCTCCTATTCTAAAATGGTGTGTTTGAATATTTCTGCATACTGGGGTCCCTAAACAGTCTTTGAATTACATAAATTGGGTATCACTGTAAAGCTGAGACTCTTGTGGATCCAATGAGCCCAACTGTATTCATGTGTGATGATGTTAGTCCCCATAGTAGCCATTTCATTGCAGTGAGACCATTTTTTGAAACTTGACCCCACTGTATAAAATGACCTGTGGTGACCTCTAGGATAATCACAGCCTCATGAAACTTTACAGCCACAAACTAGAGACCTAGAGCATTCAGAGGATGGATGGCTTTACTATGTAAACTGGCAATATGGGGTTTCTGAGCAGTTTAAACAACAGAAGTGCTCGCCATCCAGTCGCCGAAAAATGCAATTCTTGCAGAAATCTCCAAATGTCAAAAGTTTTTAATCCGAAATCACAGCATGGCTTTTTCTATGGTGTTCATCAAAGTCTTGGTGTCCTAATGTGGTATTTTGGAGGGATTATTGATCATTTTTATCAAATCTCCAGTGGTGAAAAATGGTTAAATTTAGCCCCAAATCTGTGTAACAAGTGGCATCAACCCAAAAATTGCTGCAACAAGTTATGAGACATAATAGAGCATGGGGATGATCATCATATACTTCTATCATAATGTTCTAAACCCTTAAACACTTTTACAATTTATTTTAAATAATTAATGAATCAGTGAATTAATTAATGCATGTTTATGTCTGTTTTATGACTAGAAGAACTTGACACACAGTGCTGAGCTGCATCTCAAATCATTCTTCAGGTTCTCAGCTTTCAGATGATGTACACCATTTCTATGTGACATCTACTGTTGACCTGATATCTCCCCCTAAAGACCCCCTAAAGACAAAAATTGGTCTATTGTGGGTCCCAAAGGGTTAAAAACGTTAACCACATGTTTAAAACTGCAACCGTTACATTTAGGTATGAGGAAGTGTTGATCTCCTGCCACCGGTACGGTCGCTAATCTAACCCTGTGGGTCGTATTAGAGAGTAGGAACAAACAACCTATGTGGTCGTGTGGGTTGGAGGACGGAAAAAGAACGACCCTGGCTATATCGAAAGTTAAAAACTCTACTTTGACACATACTGAATGTATCTTGTTTGTTTAATCCCTACATAACAACAATTTTTGGTTTTCGGGTCAGTTCCATGTTAGAACAGCACTTCTATGCAGCGTCTCTGGGCTGTTGCGCAGGTTGCTCGATACGGTCAAGTTTTAGATTTAGTCTCACATCATGGTAACAAACCTGGCAACCTCACTGAGAGGATGTTGTTAGTCAAGCACATCACTCCACCACTAATTGTGTTTTTTTTACATTTCTGTTGCTATACAGCTTAAGATTGTGTATCAGTCAGCTTTAGAGTTGTTGGTTTGCATGTTTTTACATCCTGAACAAAGCAGGCTAGCATCCTGTCTTCATGCTAAACTAGGCTAACCAAGTCCTAACTCCAACTTTGTAATTAACCAAAATGTTGAACTATTCTCTTAAAAGATTTACATAAAATGCCAATTATTCCATATGCAGGAGAGAATTATGTACTTGTACAAATCTCAGTAAAACATGTGCACATTGATGAAGCAGTTTCTTAACATTTCTTAGATTTTCCATATCATTATATTACGTCTCATATACTCTCAAATGCTATTGGAGTGACATTGCCTGATCAGTTTGCATATTATTTTTCATTTTTAATATTTTGAACTTATTATCAAGCATCTCATTAAGTGCTTTGATACCGTACAGTGTAGATTATGTTCACATTTTGTGTTTAGTGCACCTCTTGCTCCAGGAAGTGTGTGGGAGTGTTGAATACCTCTTTTCTTGTGAACAATTAGAGCTCAAAGGCCGAGAGTTTCTTAAACCGCGGATCTGACTATGTTTTAAAAGCAGACCCACTGCTCATCATCCTACAGAGCTAAATGTCTGTTTAGTACAGTAATACATTTACTTTCTGTTTTGCTCATTTTCCAGCTGATTCTGTTGAGGAGGCACAGAAATGGCTGATAGGACTAGAGTTGCTGAGGCAAGAGACACTGGCAGCTCCAACTCCGGTTCTTATAGAGAGGTAGACGTGCACGCACGCACACACACACACACACACACACACACACAGTTATTAGTGATAAAGACTCATCCGATCATTGATCCGTCTGTGTTCTTCTCCCTCCAGTTGGCTGAGGAAGCAGATGTATTCTGTCAATCAGACCAAAACAAACAGGTACTGTATATATATGTATGATCTGGTTACTTGCTCATTCTAAATCTGTACATAAATGATAAAATCAATATTTTGTCTTATGACTGGTATGATTTGACTTGATGAGACTTTTTTTTTTACCATGTAAATTAGGGATGCACCGATCCAACTTTTTCACTCCCGATACCGATATCTACCGAACTTTGTAAAGCAAAAATGTGACAAATAAATACATAGATGTAAATTTATTTAATTGTTCTTTATTATTAAATTAATAAATCGCGCACCAGCAACTTGGTAAAAAAAACTTCAAAATTAACAGGAATTACAATTCAGGTGTAAACCTTTTTAATGCAACAACAAAACCTAAACAGGAATGAAATTGAATAAATCGGCCCCATTGTCAACGATATCCGATCCAGCTATTTGAATCAGTATCGGCCCGATATCTGATCCAGTATCGGTATCAGTGCATCCCTAATGAAAATGATCACAGGTAAAAACTGTGTTTTCTAATCTAATCAAATTTCAATATGTAAAACCTGTAGGAATGTGTTGCATTGCATGGCTGCTGATCACTTCCTTTGCCTTTTTAAAAAAATATATTTTACATACAATAACCCATATTGAATTCATTAAAGGTCATATTTATGATCATGGGGCCAGATGCACACATGATGTGTACCGTCTTTTTGTGTCCTTCCCAGCATCTCCATGAAGGAGCTGAAGGCTCTGCTAGCTTTGCTCAACTACAAGGCCCCCAGCTCTCGTACTCTCAAAGACAAATTCCTGGTACTCTTGTCTTCTTCTCTTCATGTCATGTCCTCATCATTGTTGTGTGTAATTAATTATATTGAATGAATTGTAGACTCCTCTTTCTCTCTCTGGCTTTAAAACATGACCTCATGATTAAACTTACATAGACAACATATAGATATGGACAACCAGATGATTATTAATCTATTCTGCAATGAAATTTGCATAATTTCTATCATATCAGAGATTGTAAATGACTGATTAGACATGAAGTGATTTGGAAATATTCCAACTTTCTGTCTCAGTCAGTGCTTTTTGTTTGGCTTTCGCAGGAAGTGGGAGCTAAGAAAGACCGCCTGGACTTTGAGCAATTTCATAAATTGTACAACCTTATAATGTTTGAACAGAATGAGGTGAGTCTGAATTGATCACATTAGAGTAAATATACACTCTGTATATTATTGCACATGTGTTTTTCACGCATTTTCATTCATATTATATTTTAAACTCAGATCCTGGATGAGTTCAAAAAGGAATCATGTGCTTTTATTCTGGGGTGAGCGCCTGTTTTTCTCTATTTTTCTCCTGATGTAAATGAAAGTTGTATAGTTTTGTAGTTTGTGAGCATGTCTGTGTGTTTGCCCTTCTCCATTATACAGTAACACAGATAAACCAGATGCCTCGGCAGTTCTGCTCCATGACTTCCAACGATTCCTCATGTACCAGCAAAAGGTAAAAGAAGCTACAGTGAATGATTAGTGCACCGGAGGTGTTGTTCTAACTTTGCATGTCTGACTCATTTTTTATCTGTCAATCAATTATTCTCTCACCCCCTTTCCCAGTAATTTATACTGTAACAAATAAGACCTGCAATTATTTATTATTTTTTTTATCATTAATCAATCTTTATCTAGATTTTTGATTTATTCACAAGTCACTTAAATCTGGGGTTTTATTTTTGGCATTATTGGGTAAAATTCCCCTCTCTGTCCTAAACCCCTCCCACCAGACGAGCACAGGCACATACTGTACATGCACTTTTATGGCAAGCCGTTTTAAAATTGAATAGCTGAGCTTGACTATCTGAAATTAACATTACAGATATCCACAATTACATTTTGACTAGTCATAATAACATTGTGACTAGTCAGAATTCTTATTCCAGATATCTATAAGGTTATTGTGACTAGTCAAAACAACAGTTAGAGATATCTGTAGTTCAGTTCTGACTATCCTAAATAGCAGTTACAGATATCTCAAACCTCATTATGACTAGACAGAGTTGTTGTCATGACGTTGCTCATCAAGGCTTCCCATTGGATATCGGCCCAACAAAGCATCTGAACAGTGTCAGCAGAAGCTTTTGCTGACTTGGATAGTTCGGTAAAGTGTGAAAAATATTCACAGATTCAAACTTCCCGGATCAATAACTCATAAGAGAAACATAGTTAGAACACCAACAAGGGCTCTTTCTAACCGTAGTAAGGTAGACAACGAGCTACAAGCTCATTTTAATCACAACGAGCCTTTAGTCCTCCGAGCTGGGCACATAACATCGGACTCTATGTGCAGCCGGCTGTGAGACGAGTGGTTGGGGACCACTGTGGATCAGATAGTTAGAAAATGACATGAAATAGAAAAAGAGCTCATCATTGAGGAATCTGTGGCCAACGAGAGCTTTGTTCACTAGAGAGATGTGGAAAAAAATGTACAGCGTATTGTAGATTTATTGTCTCCAGACACACTTTATAAACCCATACAGCTGCAGTGCAGCGCCATAGTATGTTTGAATAGCTTCACCTCCCACTTGCCGTAGCTGTTATTAATTACAGATATAATTTCGCCTCATCAAAACTCTAATTCTAGATATCTGTAATTACATTTAGACTATCCCTTACTCCAATTAGAGATATCTACAACGTCAATATGACTAGTCATAATTTAATTTTAGATATCTAAAAAGGACAATGTAGATATCTTCGATTGAGGGAAATTAAAGATATTTGAACTGTAATTCTGACTAGTCAGAATTAAATGTAGATATCTGAAACTGGAATCACGGATATCCATAATTCACATTGTGGATATCCATAATGACAAACCCCATACACATGAATGGCAAAAGTAGTTTGAATCGTACTAGTCAAAATGTAATTACGGATATCTAAAATTAGAGTTTTGCCTAGTCAGAATAGAATTAGGGATATCTTGAATTAGAGTCTTGACGAGGCAAAATTACGTTGCAGATATCGCTAATGAATATCTTGTCTAGCTATGAAATGTTAAAACAGCTTGCCATAGCACCTTAAAGAGTAACCTGTATGAGTAATAGTCATTCATGTCAAACATCATCATGGTTGTGATCCCGATGCTGTTATATAGCAGCAATTTTATGACAATATGAGATGACTTACTGTGATCGAGGCTGTGGCAAGTTCCAATATGGGCGAAAAGTTTCAGAGATGGAGAGAAAATGTTGCTAATAGTTCACCCTTCTACTGACCGCAGCTGTTATGGCTGCGCTGCAGTGGTGAGCTCACACAGATTGTTAAACTATTAGAGAGATGGAGAGAAAATGTTGCTAATAGTTTAGCCTTAGTTGTATCCTCCAGTTGTACATTTTTAAAATAGACATAACTGCTAGGAACAAGGACAACAAAGCTGGACCAATAAAGGTAAAGCATAGACAGAACTGTTATGTACACAAGCAGTGAAAGAAATAGGTTTACACTGACTTTTCATTCATTCTAACATTTGCTTTAATATCTTTCTCTCTTTTTTCATGTCCCTTCATCCCTCAGGAACCCTGGGCCAGTGACCTGAACCAAGTTCGAGAACTGATGACCACCTTCATTGATGACACCATGAGAAAGACCAATGATCCCGAGTTCACCGTCAGCGAGGTATTCTACTCTGTTCCTGCAAGTATTGTGTGTAACAGAGATGGAATATGCAAAGACATAACAGACTGTGATTAGACCTGTCATGATCACTACTTTTGTTGGACGATATATTATCCCAGAAATAATTGTGATAAATGATATTATTGTCATTTTAAGATCGTTTTATGCCACTGATATAATGATAATATGATAGCATAATAACGCTAAAGTACGCCCTTTCAAAGAGCAACGCACTTTATTCAGATTATTCAGACATTCGAATTGGAATGTGAATTAAAAAAAAAAAATTCTAAATAAACAAACCTTAAATAAAATAAAACCACACAACCAAAACAAAAAATGAAATGGACTCTCGGGCTCTGTTAACAGCAATGTCTGCGCAATGCCCAAGTCTTATAATAGTAGGGAAAACTCTGCTGTTTATTCTGACATCATGTTGGTTAAAATATTGGTGATTCTTATGTAAACAAACAGGCATGTAAACACAATATCAAGTCAGCAAATACCATCAAGGTCTTGTCCATATATCGTACGATATCAATAACGTAAAAATGATCGAGGTCATGTCCATATAGCATACGATACGTCATAACGTAAAAATGATCGAGGTCATGTCCATATAGCATACAATACGTTGATAATGTAAAAATTATCAGGCCATATCCGTATATGGTACGAGAGGTCGATAATGTAAAACGATCGAGGTCATGCTATATCGTAAGATAAGTCAATAATGTGAAACACTCAAGGTCATGTCCATGTATCGTACAATAAGTTGATAACGTAAAAAAGATTGAGGTCATGTCCATATATCCTACGATAAGTCGATAACGTAAAAACAGTCGAGGTCATGTCCATATATCGTACGATAAGTTGATAATGTAAAACAATTGAGGTCATGTCCATATATCGTACGTTAAGTCGATAATGTAAAAATGGTTGAGGTCAAGGTCAGGAGAAATAATGCTGAAAGCTTTGTTGTTGTTGTTGTATTTTCATCAGTTTACTCACTCAAGCAGTAATGAAGGTCATTGTTGTTGTGGGTCTTCATGTATCAATTTTTATGGTGTGGCTTTTGTAATATTTTTCCGGTCTTGATCTTTCTAGATATTTTGTATTGTATTGCTGGTTGTTTTCTGACTGTTGTGGTCACGCCACCCCTGTTGTGAGAGGCGGTGTCCTGGCGGGTCATTCACAGATGAATCGTATTATTTAATCATGTATTCTCTTTCCTGATTGGTGTCTGTGCCTCACCTGAACGTTTAAAACTGGCATTACTGCTTGAGTGATCGCAGCACGCTGATGATGGCTCATAGCTGAAACACGTTTTATCTGCGAGTGCCGGTGATTTGTTTGTTCTGTCCTTACCGATACCAGGCACCCAAGTTTTATCGTTACTAAAATGAATCACACAAATAACGAGGGACTGTGTTAACTGTTAAATCTGAACCCTTTCTCCTCCTCTAGTTCCTCAGTTTCCTCTTTTCCAAGGAGAACTCTGTGTGGGATGGAAAGTTCTCAGAGATCACCAACCTGGACATGAACAACCCTCTATCCCATTACTGGATCAGCTCCTCACACAACACGTCAGTATGACTCTACACACACACACACACACACACTACACAAGTAATATTAGAACTATCAGGTTATATATATATATAGAGTCAATCATATCAATCTATAAATCTTTAGTCAATTGTTTATTAACCTGAATAAAGCCATTAGTTACACATTATAAACCTCTTATTTTAGAAAATGGTACCAGATATGCTGCTAATTCACCAACAAGCAAACAAAACCAAAACACAACCTCCATAGCAGAGGTAACAATACATGACTAAGGTTTTAATTGTGTGAAATATATCCATAATCTAGCATATCTCCTGTGTTCAACAGGTATCTGACAGGTGATCAGATTCGTAGTGAGTCTTCTACAGAGGCTTATGTGCGCTGCCTGCGTCTGGGATGCCGCTGTGTTGAACGTCAGTATAAACCAGCCCCAGTGTGCTACACTTACATCACAGATGTATTTTATTTCACATTTGGGAGTTGCATTAACCGCATTGGGCTCATTCAGGGCCATTTTACCCAGCATGAATCAGATTAGTGGAAGTATACAATACTAATAATTCATATTTTATTTTGTGCTTTGTGTGTTACTGAATCTGTCCAGTGGACTGCTGGGAAGGGCCCGGGGAGCCAATCATCTACCATGGCTGGACCAGGACGACCAAGATCAAGTTTGAAGATGTGGTCAAAGCCATCAACGATCACGCTTTTGTCAAGTCAGAGTAAGAATCAAATAACACACTGTTGACATTATTTCATTTACAACTGGGCTGTTGTTGTACTGGGCAGCATCCAGGTCTCAATGTCTTTACCACGAGTTAGATGGAGGTTTGAAAAAAATATGCGTCTAATTTCATAATTTCAAAAAATAATTTTTTTCTTTTAATTTGATTTAATTATTCTATGAAATTTGTTAAGCTTCATTAGGCTAATTTACTCCCATTTATCTTTATTCTCTAAACTTGAATTGCTAAATTATTTAAATATGATTTAATGTCATTAAACTACATAAAGGTGTTGTTTTTGTCTTTTTGATTTTTTCTTTTTTTCTTTTATATATTTAACTTTTTATACCCCCGCGACAATTTAGTCGGGGGTATATAGCGCTCCGCGTGTCCTTCTGTCCGTTTGCGTGTCACACTTTCGTTTCCGGAGCAGAACTCGTAAACTATTTAACTTAGGAACCTCAAATTTGGTATGATGGTTGACAGTGTGGTCTAGTTGTGCCTTTTGGGGGTTAGAAGTCCAGGGTGCCCAACATTTTTTAAATTTTGGCCAAAGACTGTGATTTTTTTCGACTTCAATTTCGTTTCCGGAGTAGAACTCGTTCCATTAGTTCCAAAAGGGCAAAACCTTTGGCCCTACTTTAGTAGGGGTCAAAGCAGTGAGCGGGGGTATGTGAGGCATGCTCACTTTTGCCTTGTTTAATACACTAGTGCAAGGAAATGTTTTCAACATTGTGTTTTTGACTAAAGAAAAGGTGATTACGGTACATTTTTCTTTTCTTTTTTTAAACAAAATAATCAGAGGGACCGGACGGTGGGTGCTACACTTCCGCTACGATGCCGTCGGTCGGGACGCTGTTATCAGCGGTAACAACCATATGAGCGCAGTGCAGAGCAGCGGCGATTAGCTAGCCAGTGGGAGACACACACACACACTGGGACTCATATGCTCAAACTTAAATATGACCAGAACCTGTTCTTAATTCTATATCCAAAAACATCCAGGCTATCAGCAAATACTAGAATGTATGGCTTACTATATGTTTCAGATTAATTTAGAGGAAGATAGAACCAACCCAGTCTGTCATCAAAATGTGTAATAGCCACGTTGCTCCACAGCTGGTTTGCTTTGAGCATTTGACTACTTAATAGCCTTAACTTTTGTAAATGAGCTCATAAAAAGGTCCTATTATTAATAAGTGTTAGCCTAATTGACTACAAAGGTTCTGCAAAATAGGAGACTGACAATCAACAGTTAAGTGTATGCATGCAGCCTATAATTTATGTTTTAGCCTATTATTAGTACAATATTAATGCATTCCAAAAAATTCTGCTCACTATGCAGGCACATTGACACCACCTCCAAACATCTCTAGTCCACGCCAGTTAAATATTCCTATAAACGCCACTGGACAACCATACTTCTTTCTCTCAGTTTCCCAGTGATCCTGTCCATAGAGGAGCATTGCCCTTTGGAGCAGCAGCGTCAGATGGCTCGCATCTTCAGAGAAGTGTTTGGAGACAAACTGCTGACTGAACCTGTGGAGCAGTTGGCTGAGCAGCTACCTTCACCTACACAGCTGAAGGGCAAGATCATACTCAAGGTACTGTGTGTGTGTCTAAACAGTGGAATTTGTATGACAAACGATTTCGTTTTGTTGTTATTACTAATGACTGTGCTCTCCTTGTGTCCTCCGTGCACAGCACAAGAAGCTTAGTGTGGAGGGAGGAGGAGTCACAAGAGACTTCAAGAAGGGGCAGAAACAGGGAGATCTGGACATCTGGGACCCTGTGGACCAGGTACTGTCAGAGGGGTCAAATGGGTATGGCAAGGTAGCTGAGGCTCCTTAACTTGTGTTAACCACTTCCTAACATAAGGATGATCGGTGTTGATCTGTTTTACATCACACCTGGAGCCTGTATCACAAAACAAGGTCAACCTTTTTGTGATCAAGCTGGTTATCAACTAATTTATTTTCAAGCAGCAAATATGATTTAAAAAAGTTATTTTTTGACAGTAGTGCATGAGACTATGAGGTGAGACATGAGGTAATCTGAAAAAAATCATGTTCCTCTGTGTCCTCCGGTGTCCTCTGGTGTCTTCCGGTGCTCCTAATCGCATCTGCAAGATTTCACAGACAAGAGGAAACAACCAATCAGAGCCAAGCTCGAGCCTTGCCGTCTCTGAGCAGCTGTCAATCTCAGTCAAACTAGGCAGCGCTGATCAAACATGAATCAATATTCTGTTACTGTAATGCCTATTTCTCTCCTCAAATGTTTTCAGAAACATCTTGTAGTGTACTGTTTAGCTGTAAAATGAGAAATTTTGTGACCCGGCAGCCATGTTGAGATCTGCTGAGGAAATACTAAGCCCCCAAGGAAGTGCGCCGGTCGTTGATGCCAATTTCCGTAGTTGCCAAATGGCGGTACTACAACGTCCGTGTCCGTCACGTGATGCCATTGGGCCCAAAAATACTTTTTCCCATAGACTTGCATTGGGAAAGAGACGTCTGTAACTCAGAGGATCATTTTATTTTGAGGTAAATCAACTCCCCAGTACGAACACTCTTATAGTCCTTATTTAAATCATTAGGTCCTAAAAGTTGTAAAATGCACTAATAGCTGAATCCAGAGTTATTTCCCTTCCTCCGTTCATGTGAATGAGACCCAGACCGAGGCTGGAGCGATGGCTGGGAGGCGGAGTTAGCAAGCCGTGACGACAGCGTGACGGCTGTGACCCCGTGACCGAGCCATGTGACCGAGCAGACGCTACTGCGCCTGCTCCATGGTTCCAATGGATGCTGAAGATGGCCGGAAGATCCGGGTACTTTATCGCTCAGAAGTCGAGCCATTTTGTCTTCATGCGCCACTGAGCAACTCTCATAGGAATGGACGGGGCCCCGCCTCCAACGCTGTATCCAGTTCTCTTTATACATCCATAACCAGCCAGAGCACACACTCTCATTTTACAGCTAAACAGCGCCTGAGCCGCGCTACTCACGCAGGCTGTGTGGCTGCTCTAACCGGTTAACTTGGGTGCCGAAATAAAAAGCAAGAGGTTCCGCAACGCACACTGTTCATGCATCACTGAAAAAAATCTAATTATTAATGTGAAATTATGAGCGTATACTTCCTATAAATATGTGTATTATTGTTTTAAGATACGATATTCCTTTATTAGTCCCATAGTGGGGAAATTTTCAATTTTCATTTCTCTTTCTCAGCGGTGGAACAAGCACTTCTGTGTGATCGCTGACGACAAGCTGTACTATGGTGAGGAGTACGAGGAGGAGGAAGAAGATCCCAAGAAGGTAAAAAAGACATTTTTTGCTTTAACTTCTTATTACAAAGTAAATGTTTATTGCACAATGTAATACCAGTCTTGCAACCAACAACAAGAAACAATAATAAATTGTATGTATTGTTCTTGTTTTTCTCAGATCCAGGACATGCACTGTTCAGAGCCCTGGTTTCATGGTCGCCTGAAGGAGGGCAGGCTGATGGCCGAGCGACTGATCCAGGAGTACTGTGCAGAGACTGGGGGAAGAGATGGCACCTTCTTGGTTCGACAGAGTGATACCTATGTCACAGACTTCACCCTCTCCTTCTGGTACAACATCCAATTACTTGATCTCATGGCCAGCCCAACCGAAAACTTGAGGAATGTAGTTTTTTGTGTGTATGATATACTGTCCCATTGCAGGGGCCGCCTCTTTAGAAGGTCCAAATTTTAGAATGTTTTAGCTTTTACAGCTTTTAGGTTATAAAAAGGTGTGTAGTATATTTGAATCAATTGTATGTATCTGTAAGCACATGTCTTCTGCATGTATTTCAGGCGCAATGGGAGGGTCCAGCATTGTCGTATTCGCTCAGGTTCAGAGGGGACATACAATTATTTCTTCCTGACGCCAAACCTGCACTTTCCCAGCGTATACTCCCTGATCCAGCACTACAGAGACAACCCGCTGCGCTGCCAAGACTTTGAACTGCGCCTGACTGACGCTGTACCACAGCCCAACCCACATCTACAAAAAGGGTTTGTCATATATGAACAAACACAAGTCTGATACATCACAGGGGACTGCGTACACATGCTAAAAATCAGTACACAATCTAAGCTAGGGATACCTTTTTTTGTAAATTAAAGCATTTACTCTTCGTTCCCCACCGTTTATGGAATTAGTCTCTGTGTGTCCAGCTCTAAGATATAGGAGATTGGAGAAGTGTTTATCTTAGCGTAGCATGACAAAATTGAAAGCATATGTCTTCTGACGTCTTTGAATCGGTTTTAATTACATGTATTATCTCGTTCACTAGTAAGGTTGTCACCATGGATGTATAAAGTGAGGTGGATACAGTGTTGGAGGCGGGGCCCCGTCCATTCCTATGAAAGTTGCTCAGTGGCGCGTGAAGCCAAAATGGCTCGACTTCCGAGTGATAAAGTACCCGGATCTTCCGCAGTAGCGTCCGCTCGGTCACATGGCTCGGTCACGGGGTCACAGCCGTCACGCTGTCGTCACGGCTTCCTAACCCCGCCTCCCAGCCCTCGCTCCAGCCTCGGTCTGGGTCTCATTCACATGAACGGAGGAAGGGAAATAACTCTGGATTCAGCTATTAGTGCAGTTTACAACTTTAAAACCTTAATGATTTAAATAAGGACTATTAGAGTGTTCATACTGGGGAGTTGATTCACCTAAAAAAAAATAATCTGCTGAGTTACAGTTTTGCCAATGTAAGTCTATGGGAAAAAGTCTTTTTGGGCCAGATGGCATCACGTGACGGACACGGAAGTTGTATTAAAACCATTTGGCACTATGAAAATTGGCATGAACGACCTGCACTCTTCTTATTTGGTTGTCACCAATACATCAACATTGAGATTCACCTGTAATTTTGGTCACAGTAAGGTTGTCAGAGTGGACAGGACTTCAAAGAAGTTGTGCTGGGAGCTTAATGGCTGAAAGCAGCATCACCAAATGTTTTTGTTCTGCTTTGCTGAACAACTAAAAGAGAAGAACCGGAGGATCTGAGGGGCTTTCCTGGTTCATAAACCAAAAACATTTCTGCAAGGTCGTCTGGTGCAAGGCCATGTAGTGCCTTATAAAACCAATACGGAAACTAACAGGTAACCAGTGTAAAGACTTTAAAATAGGCGTAATGTGTGCTCTCCTTTTGGTTTTAGTCAGCACTCGTGCAGCAGAATTTTGAATTAATTGTAGCTTATTTATTGCATAGTTTGGTAGACCAGAAAGGAGAGCGTTACAATAGTCCAGCCTGCTAGTTATAAAAGCGTGCATCAGTCTCTCTGTGTTGCTCAGAGAGAGAAATGGTCTCTTATGGTTGTAACTTCTAATGGAGCGTCGAGCAGCTATAGCCTCAAGTATAGATGCAGGCTGGTAAGCTCGCTTCTTTCTAACTCCACACCCCCCAGGTGGATTGGAGTTTCGGTACCATGCTGGTGTCAAGTACATTACAATCTACTGTATATACAATGGCGTTTGGTTCATCAGGTTTCATAAGCACCAAGGGCTGTAGAATTTTCTCAACCCACTGATGAGCACCTAAAGTAATCCTTCATATATAACTATAAATATGACCTAAATTTGATTTGAAAGTACAATGACTTTCATACTGATGTTGGTTTGGTAAAGCTTTACCTCTCACATTTGCTTTGCATCAACTACAAATGCAATTTTCACATTTCATATTCACTCTCATACACCAAAAGAAGCACAGATACTCTTTCCCCTCTCTCTCTCTCTCTTGAATCCATTTGAATATGCTTTAATGTAACTATCACTGTGTGTGTGTGTGTGTTGTGCAGGTGGTTCTACAGTAACCTGAGTAGAGGTCAGGCAGAGGATTACCTGCTGAGGATTCCTAGAGATGGAGCCTTCCTCATCCGACAGAGAGAAGGAGAACTAGACTCCTTCGCCATCACATTCAGGTGCAATCACACTTAAGACTTTATTTATTTTTTCCCAGATATATGTATATTTTTGTATGTGTGTATCAATCATCTCTCTCTTTCAGAGGCGATGGTAAGGTGAAACACTGTCGGATCCAGAAGGAGGGCAACATCTACCTGCTGGGCACCACGACGGAGTTTGAGAGCCTCGTTGAGCTGGTCAACTACTTCAGGAAGAAGCCGCTATATCGCAAGATCAAGCTACGTTACCCAGTCACCCCCGAGCTGGTGGACCACTTCAGCACAGTGAGTTTACTGTAGCAGACAGATGTTGTTAAATAAGTGCACAATGTGACCTTGGATGTGATCTAAAAGGGTTAAAAGGGCATTTTTCATTTCATCTCGACTTAAAAGTAAAAAAATATGATATTATATTATTGGATTATAATTATTGATGCATTAATAAGGTACATGTGGGGCTTATTTTTCACTATATACCCTGCTGGGTAGCAGTCAAGTCTTATCTTCATTCATAATAATACATTCTAATGTATTTACATTATTGTATTATTAATCTGAAGTGGCAATGTAACTACTAATTAAATGTATCAAATAAATGTAGTGAAGTAACAATTACAGTATTTGCATTTAAAATGTAGTGGAGTAGAAGTATGAAGTACCATCAAATGGAACTACTCAAGTAAAGTACAAGTATCTCAAAATTGTATTTAAGTACAGTACTTGAGTAAATGTACATACCGTAGTTACATTCCACCACTGTTGTGGAGACATTTCACTCTTCAATGTCAATCTGCTTCTGGTGCTTGAATGAAGTTCACAAAAGTCATTAGGATTCATAATCATGGAACCATGAATGTCTGTGCAAATATTTGTGCCAATCAATTTAGCATATATGAAGATATTTCACAGGATAAATAAGCACTTTGACCTGCTGGCGGTGCTATATGAAAAGTCAGTGAATCACCAAAATGTCAATAGGATTCATCCTCTGGGCCCCATGAATGGCTATGCCAGGGGTCAGCAACCTGCGGCTCCAGAGCCACATGCGGCTCTTTAGCTCCTCTCCAGTGGCTCCCTGTGGGTTTTTAAAAATGGAAATGAATAACTGTTTTTTGTGTACATTTTCATTTATATACAGTATATCATTGTTGTAGGTCTATGGTACGACGGAGTATTAGGGCCACATTTTATTTTACATATTAGGGCGAGATTTCGAGAATAAAGTCATATAGGTTTACGAGAAAAAAGTTGTAACATTATGTAAATGAAGTCATAATATTATAAAGTAGTAATTTTACGTGTTATTTTCTTTTTTTCTCGTAAAGTTACGGCTTTTTTTCTCGTAAAGTTACGACTTTATTCTCGTAATATTATGACTTTTTTTCTCGTTAAGTTATGACTTTATTCTCGTAATATTACGACTTTTTTTCTCGTTAAGTTATGACTTTATTCTCGTAATATTACGACTTTTTTCTCGTTAAGTTATGACTTTATTCTCGTAATATTACGACTTTTTTCTCGTTAAGTTATGACTTTATTCTCGTAATATTACGACTTTTGTTCTCGTTAAGTTATGACTTTATTCTCGTAATATTACGACTTTTTTTCTCATTAAGTTATGACTTTATTCTCGTAATATTATGACTTTCTTTCTCGTAACGTTATGACTTTATTCTCGTAATATTACGACTTTTTTTCTCGTAAAGCTATGACTTTTTTCTCGTAATATTATGACTTTATTCTGGAAATTTGTTTTCCCTCAATGTGACCCTAATACTCCATAGTACATTTGCATTTTGGCCCTCACTGCATTAGACTTATATACTATATACTTAGACTATAAACTGTATTACCTTCATCACAATGCTCAAATGTTTTGCGGCTCCAGACAGATTTTTTTTTTTTTTTGCCTAAAATGGCCCTTTTGATAGTAAAGGTTGCTGACCCCTGGGCTATACAAAATGCTATGGCGATCCATCCAGTAGTTGTTGAGATATTTAAATCAACTGACATCGTCATCCCTAGTGCCCCACTGCTAGTGTGGCTAAAAACTGATATTACAAAAAAAATGAACATATACAGTACCTTCCAATGCATCCTAAAGTCACCTTTTATTTTGCTAATTCTTTTAGCCCCGCTACTGGACATTTAAGGCTACTATCAGTTCAATATATGTTTTCTAAACCCAATGGCATGTCATCT
Source organism: Adelosebastes latens (assembly GCA_916700685.1). NCBI lineage: Eukaryota > Metazoa > Chordata > Actinopteri > Perciformes > Sebastidae > Adelosebastes > Adelosebastes latens. The sequence continues at coordinate 60,906 of CAKAKR010050309.1, forward strand.
GCTCTGACTGGTACCTAACAGTGTATTGTGCTAACACAGGAGAAAGATTGTGCCTGTCTGTATGAGATGAAGACCTACGTGGAACCCAACGAGATTGAGCCCTCACTGGTGTGTATTCACCACTGTACTCTGTCAGCTTCGGCTCTCTGTTGTCTTGTGCAAGTTCCTTTGATGAAGACATTCATGATTGTGTGTGTGTTTGTCTCCTTTAGCCTCAAAGTACAGTTAGGGCTGTATATAGCTACCAGGCTGTAAAGCCGGATGAGCACACTTTCAGCAAAGGAGCTTTGATACACAACGTAACAAAGGAGCCCAATGGATGGTGAGTCCACACACACTCTCATCGGTCGAGTCTTTGCCATATCTTAGGAATTAGTCTCTTTATTCCACTGCATAATGCATGTTCATCTGCATATGCTTGGCTAACATGGTCAATTGCAAACACACACAAAGAAGTGTTCACATTGCACTCATCATTCTATTCTCTACAGGTGGAAAGGTGACTATGGTGGAAAGTTGCAAGGTTTCTTCCCATCTAACTATGTAGAGGAAGTGTCCAACAACACCAAACCTGAGACCAAAGGACAGGTGAAGATAAGAGTTTAGGTCACAGTTTAAATGAAGGTCAATCAGCATAGAGAGGCAAAGTCCGTCCCCTTCCGGTGGACCCCATGGGACCTTATTTCAGAAAAAATATGGACAATAGTCAACGGAGAGAGATCAATATTTTTTGATCCCGTTTGAATTACGCCATGAATCACACATATGATGTTTGCCAATTTTAAAGATAATTTTGCAAGTCAAGAAAGTCTCAGTTTGTCGTAGTATCATTTAGTTTAGTGTGAAACCGCTCAGTGAACTACGTCTCTGGTCTCAGACAATATACGCCACCAACACTAGCTATCTGGCTAAATTAGCTATGTTCCACGCACAAATGAAGCGTTATCTGACCTGATGTGTTTTATCCAGCGACTCCTGGTCTTTTCATCAGCCGGGAAGAGAAAGACGGATCAGACCCGTTGCTGGTGTGAGTTCATCCCAGTAGGAAACACACAGACATTGTAGCTTCAGAGAGAGAGACGTCACTTAGGCGACTTTTGGGAGTGTCGTCTTTCTATTTACGTATTTTCACAGTCTGATACTTCAACAGTTTTACTGAGACTTTCTTGACTTGCAAAATTATGTTTTAAATTGACAAACATCATATGTGTGATTCATGACGCAATTCAAACGGGATCAAAAAAACATTTGTCTCTTGCCGTTGACTATTGCCGTATTTTTTCTATAATAAGGTCCCATGGTGGTCCAACGGAAAGGGCGGGACTAAAGCTCTCTGTAGTGATTGACTGAAAATAATCTGTGTGTGTTTGTGATGTGTATTAAAACAGGACATGGAAGACAACCCACTAGGTGAACTATGTAAGGGTGTTGTAGACATCTCCAAGTGCAACATCCAAAACTGTGAGTTCTTTTTAATGTCTGATGCATTGCTTTACATTCACATACTCCTGAGGTTGAAGGATAGTTTGGTCCTAGAATCAATACTAGAGTACTTCCTTGTTTTATGAATGAAGCGGTACAGTACATGAGTTGAAGCAGCGGCACTGTGTGTGTGCTTCACCAATCAGCCATGGTTATACCTGCAAACCCCGCCCCAAAAGTTCCTGTACTTCCTGAAAGTACTGCCCCCTGACCAAGGCCTTTTTGGGGGGTAAAACGTCCCTGGAAAATGTCCCAGGAACTTAATTTAGACCCTGGTCCCTGCAGTCAAAAGGTTCCTAGTTCCGGGGGAAAGTTCCTGCGGTCCAAAAGGGGCTAAAATAAGAATCCCTGCCTTTTGCTAGCCACTTTATTTCCTTACACTACTACCACAATCAGTAGAATAACATGGAACCATTAGTAGGAGTGTCATCCTTGTGCTTGTGTATGTACTCGTGAGCTTCCCTTATTGTTTGTGCGCATTCACCTGACACCTGGTCATCAATGCGTTTCTCCACTAGTGCTCACCAACCCCAAAGGGCACCATTTTCTACATCTTTTTTGGGGCATTTTGCCTTTATTAGATGCTGTGCATAGTGTATACTAGGGGTGTAAGAAAATATAAAAAAAATCGAGTATCGAATATCGCGATATTATGTTTTGTGATAATGTATTGATTCTCAAAAACATTTGATTTTTAATTAATAGTTTACATGCAAAGATTAACTCAGTCAATACTTTATTTCATTTGCAAAGATAGTCAACTGAATCTCAAATGTAGAATGGGTTTCAAATGTGTATTGTCTATAAAAATATAGGCGTTGTGCATCACTCTTTGCCCTACCTCACTGTGCCTCTTGTTTCTAGTAAAGAATGGTAAAAATGGGAAGCCCAGCGTGTTGACACTGCAGGACATGGAGGAGGACAGTCTGCAGTTTGACGTGGCAGCAGGCTCTCTGGAGGAGCTGTTTGAATGGTACCAAGTGGCCTGGGACGTTACTCAGAGAGCGATGAGCAACCAGTATAACAGGGCGGAAGAGGTTAGTATCTCATGGTATGTGATCATATATGTAGAGGGGCCCTCTAAATGTTGTAACACAATAGTTTATAAAGTCTGGTATTTATAAAATCATTCTATTTCAATCAGCAGTTTTTACGTGTTGGCAGTCCGTGTAACATTAGTTAAGACTAAATCTGAGGACAGTATATAGATTGAACCATACTGTATAACCACAATGGGGTGTTTTACCGGTGGTCTGTCAGCATCACTATGTAAACAGGAAGTGGCTTTTTTTTCTGTCCAATCTCAGATCAGACAGCAGGGGGAAGTGGAGAAGAAGGCAGAGGTTGCCACGGAGATGTCGGACCTGGTGGTCTACTGTCAGCCGCGCAGCAAGGAGAAGGACCGCTTTGGTAAACACATGCAGATGCACACACTGAACCCAAAGACCTGTGAACACAAGCAACACGACGATGTGACAAGGGCTAAAGAAACGTTACCACAGCTTCATAGTTGAAATATGCTCCAACGCAAACAGTCTATATTCTGCATGTGTTTAGATACGATCTACTCAGTATAGCATTCCTTCAGTATGATTAATGATAGATTCTGTAATTAGTTCAGTTTTAGATAATAATAAATGCTAAACTTGGTCTTATCTTTGTAACCTCTATGTCACTTCATAAGCTGAATATAAGCTTTGTAGTTGTAAATATATGTATATGTATATATATATATATATATATATATATTCATATATATATATTATGGCTGTCAATCAATTTGAATATTTAATCGTGATTCGAGCACGATTGTTGATGATTAATCGCAATAAATTGCAAATTAATCGCACATTTATTTTATCTGTTCAAATGTACCTTAAAGGGAAATATGTCAAGTATTTAATACTCTTATCAACATGGGAGTTGGCAAATATGCTGCTTTATGCAAATGTATGTATATATTTATTATGAACAACATAAAACAATGACAAATATTGTCCAGAAACCCTCACAGGTACTGCATTTAGCATAAAAAATATGCTCAAATCATAACATGGCAAACTGCAGCCCAACAGGCAACAACAGCTGTCAGTGTGTCAGTGTGCTGACTTGATTATGACTTGCCCCAAACTGCATGTGATCATCATAAAGTGGGCATGTCTGTAAAGGGGAGACTCGTGGGTACCTTTTTCATTCACATATCTTGAGGTAAGAGGTCAAGGGACCCCTTTGAAAATGGCCATGCCAGTTTTTCCCCGCCAAAATTTTGCTTAACTTTGTAGTGTTATTTAGCCTCCTTCGCAACAAGCTAGTAGGACATGGTTGATACCAATGGATTCATTAGGTTTTCTAGTTTCATATGATGCCAGTATCTTCCCTCCGTTAAAACGATTTTGTGTTAACGCATTATTTTCACATTAACATTTACAGCCCTATTATATACTGTATATAAACATTATCACTGGAAGCATGCTTGACCCACCAATCAACAAACCCAACAATCTTCCTCAGCTCCCTCACCCTTAGCAAGCAACAAATGTGAGGTCACTTAGATCATCAGCTAGCACCATCAGTTAAACAATATGTTAACTAGTAACAACCGGATAACAACAACCAGCTACGGATATTCAATGTAACCACAGGTGTCACAGTCCATTATATTGGTCTGCTGGTATCAACTGCTCAACCTACAGTATACCTCTGAAATGACTGCTCTTTTCTTTGTCACTACAGACAGTTACAGTTACAAAGAGATCCGCTCCTTCGTGGAGAACAAGATACCAGGAAAGAGCCGCACCAAGGACTTCCTGGAGTACAACCGCAAGTCTCTGAGTCGCATTTACCCAAAAGGCCAGCGCGTGGAGTCCTCCAACTATGACCCTTATCCACTGTGGGCCGTTGGCAGTCACATGGTGGCTCTCAATTACCAGACTCCAGGTACATTAGTTTATTAGTTTAAGCTACTCTTTGTCTATCCATCCATTTCCTTGTGTTAGGGGATTGGTCACACAGTCCCATATGTGATCTCTGTATTCTCTGTGACTCGATCAGACTTCTCAGTGCAGACCTTGCACCTGCGACCAGAGATAGTGGCGCTTCCAATAGGCCTAGACATTGGACATAGCGTACAGCGAAGATGAGAACAGTGGGGCCATGTTTGTAGTTCTGTTTCTGAAAAGCTAAGCACAGTTTGTGGAAATACTGGATTCATACGTTGGTTTCACCCGGGGCAGACAGTGAAACAACCGTGCGATCACAAAGTAACTTGGAAGATGCAAACTGCTGCTGATAGATAGATGGATAGATAGATAGATAGATAGATAGATAGATAGTTGGATAGAAAATGTAATTATAAAGTCCAATTAGTGAGTCCAGTAAGACCTCAGCAGCCTCCCAGTCCACTGACAAAACGACAGAGCGGGGATGTGTTAAGCTTTGTTTATGCTCGCGCACGGCACCGTGTTGCGGACCTCCACTGATGGCGTTCGCACAACGAGCACGCACAAAGGCGTTTATGCTCAACGCGTTGTTCTTTGCAGTATTCTAATAATATAATATAATCCAATCAATCTTATTTCCATATATGTTATCGTATCGCGGTAACGTGCGGCTCGACCGCACGTTACCGC
>CAKAKR010050310.1:0-22448 GCA_916700685.1 Adelosebastes latens
TTCTGTAAAACTAGGCCGAGCTGACAGCACCGTCCGCAGTAAGGCCTTTCAGACGTGCGCACCGCACCTTGTTGTGTATTTGCTGTACGGAATAGCTACAGTGGTCATAATTGTGAGTTATAGGTTCCCCTCACTCTCACAGAATATCAAGAAGTTCCTCAGCATCCTGTTTATCATAATACCACCAGCCATCAACCCCATTATCTACGGACTGGTCAATAAAGAGTTACGTGCCGGCATCATCAAGCATTTTAACAATTTACAAGTACGTCACAAAAAATGAGAGGTGTTACGGAATAATTGTTAGGAAAGGGACCCCCACCCTTCCCTCTGTAATATATACAGTATGTTGAAACCATTTGCTGGGTACCCCAGGTCACTGGTCAGTCTCTAGCCATGTCTCACTACCCCCCGGTACATGTTGAAGACCTCTGATAATCGGCCAGCCTGTTTTCTTGTCTACCTCCCAAGGTAGGCGCAAAGGGGGGGGAGAATCTCACACAACAGTTGCAGACATGCACACGTAGACTTAAATCATTTCCGCCAGACACATTCTCAGTTGTTTCTGTCTCACTGATATCTGAGGCATGTGTTGTTTAGTAGAGAAAGACCATATTTGGGTTATCGCTGCCTGTGCACATGGAAGAGGGTAAAAAGTCCCCTCCGGCGTATTCAGAATTGAGTTAGCGGCACACTTGATGACTTGTATTTGCTGACTAGATTCTCCTTGAATTCAAGACATAAATAAACCTCCAGTGTAAGTCATTCCTGGTCTCCGGTCCACTTTTTCAGTCTCCAATAAATTGCTCTCAAAATTCCTCCACAAGAGGTGTTTAACTTTCACTAAATAAAAACGCCAATTCCTCTAAAAGTATAAAGTCACGCAGTTTGTCAAAGTCTGTGACATTTTTGGAGGGGCACCAGCGTTCAAACAGAAGTTCTTTTACGCGGCCAAACTCAACATAAGTCTGATTGTCACTTTTCTTTGACCGGCTGAATTTTTGGAGGTATGCCTCGGGCACCAACTCGTAAGCCCTAAGCACAGCGGCTTTGACTTCCTCATAGTCAATACTTAACTCAGATGACAAAGATGTGTACGCATCCTGAGCTTTACCGGTTAGCACACTCTGGAGAAGCAAAGGCCACACATTCCTGAACAAATGTTTGGTACCAGGGTCACCAAACAAAACCCTTTTTGTCAGACAGCGCAGACCATAACTCAGACTTAAAGATAGGGTGGCCATGTTGTAAAGCTAGCATAATTTGAAGGTAGCATCGCCTCAGGACTGCTTTTAATTACTTGTTTTTTTTAACTGTTTGGACACAGGGATATCAAAATGTTCTGCAATAATAATTAGATGCTCTTTTGTGCAACGATGGAGTTTCTCTACGCTAGGTTGCGCAACAAACTCCTTTAGATTAAACTCCATCATCAAAAGCAACTATCAAACAAGTGCCAACCATAAAAACACCAAGCCGGAAAAACACAGGTCTTTTACAACCTGATCGGACACACAGTCCCAAAAATGGCACAGCACGGGAAAAAAAAAACCTGGCAAACAGAGCAGCACAAAATCAGTGGCGTCCAACACACGTGTGCGTAAAAACGTTTCTAAGCACACCAAACGTAGGCATTACGCAGCAAACTACACAAGTACCACAGCAACACTCCCCAGTGTCAAACTATGTATCAATTAACACATGGAGAGAGAAAACAAAGTTACTATGATACAGTTTGCAAACACAAGTAACTGCGCTTTAATCAAAAACGCACAGCTACAATACTGAGGCGAAAACAAATTAAGAACCATCAGTACTTACCCGCACTTCATGTCTAAAACAAGCCTACAACAACACAGCGCCAGTGTGGGGAAAAAACTCCCGGACGAGCCCCCAAATATGATACGGCCTCTCAAACAAACAAAGGCTCTGGAGAGATACCAAACTAGTAAAACACCAATAAATCAACAATTTGGTTTACAACAAAATCCCTTTTTGACCAAAAAGTACCAGGAACTATGGAACTAGACCAGGGGTCTCCAACCTTTTTTCCTCTGAGAGCTTCTTTGATAAAATGAAAGTGGCCGAGAGCTACTCATATTTTATATTATTAGTAACGTTTATTCACATTGCTCAGCTCCACCCAAACCAGCTGAATAAGCTTCTTCTTGTGTGAACATTTAGAAAATGTTGATATCCAACACTCACATTTTGACATCATCAACATCTTAAATTCAGCAGCACGTGCATGTTTTTTTTCTGTATGCATTTCTTTACATTTTCAACGTGTCCAGCTCACACTATTAAATTCACATCAGATTAATGTCATAGAAAACAAAACAATGTTGCTACTTATTTTACTTACCTTTACAGAGAAAGGTTAAGAAAGGTGTGGTAATTTGTAAATAATAGTAATAATCCACAATTAAAACCCCGTACTATATTCATTCATGGAGCTCTCAAAGTCACTGCATGTTCTACAACACTGTCCGGCACATATTTCAGAATAAAAGCCTCGTGTTAACAAATGAAGGAATTCTGTCCACAGAAAAAACGCTTGAGGGCATTCTTTTTGAAATGAAAGCAGGAAGTGTTGATTTAAAAATAAGTCTTTACTTTTTTTTATCTCCGTAACATATTCTACAGATAGAGACATGGAAACTGTAGTAATGTTGCTGGTGTGATGTCAATATACAGTCAATAGATCACCTTCACTGTCTGTTGTTGCAGCTGTGAACCGTGTGCGGCGCGCGTCACAAATAGGTGAGACCTTGAATCTCTAGAAGAGACGTGGCTGCTCTAACCTGTTAACACGGACGCCGAAATAAAAAACAACAGGTAAAACAGCGGCCGCGCGCTGCTGACGTTCCCAGTGTGGATGAGGCTTTATCAAATTTGTTTACATATTCTTTGAATCTTTGGCGAGCGACTCAGAAACGGGTCGCGAGTGACGTGTTGGAGACCCCCAAACTAGAGGAATTAAACGGGGAAATAAGGGCCCTTTCACACCTACCTCATTTTGGTCCAGACTTTGGGACTTTTCAGTTTTATCTGAACCAAAATTACAGGTGTGAAACCTACCCCAAACCACGTTCCGGGTCAGACTGAACCACGGTTTGGTACGTTTCTAGTGTGAAAGTTTTTTTTTGAGATGGTTCGGACTTTTGAGCTGACAACCACTTTGTTGGAAATAGAACAGGGTGACACAAATATTACTCTAACTTGTCTTAAAAGTTACAAATTATACATTTCAGCTTGACGACAGTTGCGATGGCCATCCTAATTATACGTAATGTTGCATCAGACATTATTCAAAGTGATGATAATGAATTCTCTGAGGTTAAAATCAAGTCTACAAAACACTGCAGCAGAGAACATCCTTTTCAGTGCTGGTGGGTATTACCAGCAGTGAACTGGGAGGAACAACAAAGAGAAGAAACCAGAGACCCTCAAGGAAGGTATTACTGATCATCAAACAACTGTTTCTTCATAACTGTTCTCGTAATTTCTGATAAAAAAAAGCAGCAATATTGCATTATGCAAAACAATAGTTTAAACCAGATAATTTGGTGATTTTAGAAAAAGCTGAAATCTCTGATAACTAGATTAAACTTTATTACATTTTTCATAGTCATACAGGTGCATACATCTGCATTTAACCCATCCTAAAGATTTTCTAGACATTACATGTGACAATGAGTATTGTTTTGTTCTTCACAGGTTGATGGAAAACTTCACCTACGACAGCTTCACACTCCAGCTGGAGGGGTTAAATGTTTCCAGAGATTCTCTGTACTCTGTGTTTCTCCTCTTCTTTTTCTCTTACCTGTTCTTAATGGTTGCAAATGTAGGCATTGCTCTTCTAGTTTTCATTGACAGAAACCTTCACCAGCCCATGTACCTCCTTTTCTGCAACCTGCCCTTTAATGACATTCTTGGAAATTCTATCATGGTGCCTCGTTTGCTTCTAGACATGTTGAGGCCTCCCTCCGAGCGCCTCATCAGTTATTATGAATGTGTGGTCCAAGCTTTTACCTCACACATGTTTGGTACCACCACCCACACGGTGCTCATGATTATGGCCTTTGACAGATACGTGGCCATCTGTAATCCCCTGCACTACGCTGCTATAATGACCAACAAAATGGTGATCAAGCTGACGGTTTTCGCCTGGGGGGTGGCCTTTGTTTTGGTGGCCATTCTGCTCGGTCTGACTGTACGACTGAACCGATGCAGGACTCTGATCACAAACCCTTTCTGTGACAACGCCTCGCTGTTTAAACTCTCCTGTGACAGTGTGTTTATTAATAATGTCTACGGCCTCACGTTCACCGTGGTCCTGTTCACAGGTTCTATAGGCTGCATGGTTCTCACCTATACCAAGATCACAGTAGTCTGTCTGACCAGCAACAGCAAGTCTTTGAACAGTAAAGCCTTGAAGACCTGCAGCACTCACCTGGTTCTGTATCTGATCATGTTGATCAGTGGATTTATTGCCATTATTCTGCATCGCTTCCCTCAGTACTCAGACTACAGGAAACTTTCTGCCATTCTGTTTCACATCATCCCCGCCAGCCTCAACCCCATCATCTACGGCGTACAGTCTGCAGAAATCTGCAAATCCTTGTCAAAATTATTCCGATCCAAACCAGTTGTGCCATTATTCTGAATTTTAAAGTTAGTATTTGAACTTGAAGAATAAACATTTACAGAATGAGAAAAATCACCAAATGTGTACTGAACTGCCTTATTTCATTTCAAACATACTGTATGTTCATTGTGTTTGTGTTTTTTAAGAAATATGCCAATTTACTTATAAATAACCCATCCACCCATTATCTATACCTGCTTGTGTTTGGCAGGTTCATGGGGGGCTGGAGCCCACACCAGATCACTTTAGGTGAGAGGCAGTGAAAAAGTCCTGAAAGTTGGCACTAGCAAAAAGCTCAGGGAAAGCATACAGAATGAGGTGGTGGAATTAAAGGTCCCTTATTGTAGAAAGTGATATTTTCATCTCTTTTGTATTATAAAGCAGGTTTAAGTTCTTTATAAATACTGTTAAACTATCAAACACTCGATATACGGGGAAACACACACAGCCCGTATTCAGAAATTGTGCGTTTTGAAACAAGCCGTCAGGATTTCTGTTCATTTGTGATGTAACAAATATACAATATATAAATCATTACACGGTTTTAAACAAATATTCTAAATGTGTCCCAGTTTATTTCCTGTTGCAGTGGATGTGAATCACATCAGCTGACAGGAAGTACACATGGACCCAAACTGTTGCCTAGCAACGCAATACCATTGAAATTTCATTGCATTGGGCTAAAACGGAGCGTTTCAGACAGAGGGTGAATACAGGTATATTCAGACAGACAGTACGAGGAAAATAAAGTTTTTTTTTAAACATTACAGCATGTAAACATGTTCTAGTAGAAACACAAAATACAAGTATGAACCTGAAAATGAGCTGATATGGGACCTTTAAGACAATTCATTTTCTGTAGATCTATGAACCGACTCATCGTTTTGCTCTAATCCATGAGATCCTCCACATGTTCAGTAGTGTGATTGCTAACTGTGTTGATGCTAATGTTAGCTAGCTAATTCCAGTTACCACCAAAAAACACCTTTGTTCAAATATCTATCAGATATTATCATATACAGCCTGAGAGACAACCACAACAACACATAATAGATGGAACTCACTCTGCCTTTTATTTACTCCTCTACTTCATGTTTTTTTTTTTTTTTTTACATTTATCATTTGATATTGCAATATATTGTTATTGTTTTTTATTTGTTTGTTTGTTTTATTGACACAACAAACATGAATTACTTCTTTATTGTTTTCATCCATTAACATGCATGTTCTTTTTAAATATCTATATATGGTAATTTGCTTAATGAATTGTATATATGTGTATATATGTTTTTGTTTTTATTTTGTTCTTTTTTTTATTTTTATTTATTATTGAATTGTCGCTTTGGCAATATTGTTCACCTGACAGTCATCTTAATAAAGCATATTGAATTATAGCTGTATGTATTTAGGTTCCTTATCTCTGTTTTAGGTTGATAGTAAAGCGTGTCAGTAAAGTGTAGTTTAACATGATACAGCTCCTTTAGTGTAGCTGAGTCTTCTCCAGTCAACTAGCAGGAATATTAACCTTCATAACTCACCTGTAATCATCTTCATCAGCTCTTCATCTCTTCAGTCTGCTGAATATCCTCCTCTTCTCTCCTCTCAGCTGAAACATCACATCCAGGTTGGTTTAACTTCAGGTCTCAGCTATCAACACTAAACACAGTGATCCACTGATGGAGCTAGCATGCTAACAGAGCTAGCATGCTAACAGGCTAATCTTGATTAGCATCACAACTTTTACTAACTACACTGAAACGGTTCAATATTAAACATGTATACACCTATTCACCTTCTGCAGATACACTCCTCAACCAGGCTCTGATAACAGTATGATATTAATGATATTAATGATATTAATGATCTGACAACATCAACTGATCTCACTCAGCTAGCTCAGCTAGCTCAGTTAGCTGTGTGTCTCAGTCTGACTAGCTAGCAGCTGTTCTCTGTGTAACTGATTAAAACAGTTAGAGTCTAGTGTAACTAGTGTTATTAGTGTTACTGGTGTAACTAGTGTTATTAGTGTTACTGGTGTAACTAGTGTTATTAGTGTTATTAGTGTTACTGGTGTAACTAGTGTTACTGGTATAACTAGTGTAACTTACGTGTTTTCAAAGAAACTGATCAAATCTGAAAAATCAAACGTTTCAATGACAATAAACCACCCAGCAATAACCGGTTATAACCAGTTATAACCAGATATAACCAGTTATAACCAGATATATAACCGGTTATAACCAGATATATAACCGGTTATAACCAGTTATAACCAGTTACAACCAGTTATAACCAGTTATAACCAGATATATAACCGGTTATAACCAGTTATAACCAGTTATAACCAGTTATAACCAGTTATAACCGGTTTGAACTGGTTCTGTCAGTGAAGGGCAGTTGTCTTATGAATATTTGATTTTTCAATTTTTGTGAAGTCAATTTATTACAGTTTTATAACACATAATATAATTTAAAGAAATAATGTGAAATATTGACACTTTTAACGCTCTAAGACCCACAATAGAGTCTTTTAGTCTTCTTTAGGGGGGTACAGGGGGTCTTTAGGGAGGTCCAGGAGGTCTTTAGGGGGTACAGGGGGTCTTTAGGGAGGTCCAGGTGGTGTTTAGGGGGTCTCTAGGTCTCTAGTTTGAATGAATACAGTTGGGCTCATTGGATCCACCAGAGTTTCAGCTTTACAGTGAGACCCAGTTTATGGATTCAACACTGTTTATGGACCCCAGGATGCAGAAATATTCAGATACACCATTTTAGAATAGGAGACATGTGATTCTCATAAAGTGGGCATGTCTGTAAAGGGGAGACTCGTGGGTACCCATAGAACCCATTTACATTCACTGATCTGGAGGTCAGAGGTCAAGGGACCCCTTTGAAAATGGACATGACAGTTTTTCCTCTCTAAAATTTAGCGTAACTTTGGAGCGTTATTTAACCTCCTTCATGACCAGCTAGTATGACATGGGTTGGTTTTTGAGATACTACTGTTTATTCACACAGAAGTAGGTTGAACAGTAGTACACATATTGAGTTGGTAGTGCATAGTATGAGATTTTGGACGAAGACAGACAAGCTAGCTAGCTAACTAACATTAGCCAGCAGAAGAGGGCTATACATTTTAGAGGGGGATTTTAAATCCAGTGTGCATAATGGCTTCTTTTTTTTTCTTTGACACTCATAATTTACAAAAAAGAAAAGATAAATAAGGACAGCAAAAGTGAGTAGAGTTTCAATGAGTCAGTTTATTATTTGTATTATATTATATTTCATGTCTTACATTGGTCACATCTCAATTCTTTTTGTTGTAGCTATATAATAAATGTTTCCTGAATTGTAGGAATCAATCATGAGTCATGGTGAAAACACGTTCATACTTTATATAATACTTTTAGCAAGAAGAGGTGTATATCAGAAAGAATGTTAACATGCAACATCCACGTCAAACTTATTATTAGGGATGCACCGATACCACTTCAGACCGAGTACTTCCATTTGGGTACTCTCCGATACCGAGTACCGATACGAGTACTTCTCTGTGCCAAAAGACCCTCGTTAACAGCCAGCTGGAGGGTGTGAGCGACACACGGCAGGCTGGGGAGTCCCGCATACGAGGCGGTGCGCCAACCCGGCTCTAGGTCGGCTTGGAAAGGCTCAGGGCGAAGGTGATTCCAAAGTGTCACCGGGGTCGACTGTCCTCAGTGCCCCCGGGGCGGGGCTCGGCCCACGTAAAAGGTGCCAGGGGTCTGCGGCGATGTCGGCAACCCACCCAACCAAGGAGTCTAACGCATGCGCGAGTCAGAGGGTGAAAGCAAAACCCCATGGCGCAATGAAAGTGAGGGCCGGCGGGCGCCGGCTGAGGTGGGATCCCGGCCGCGGGGTCGGGCGGACCACCGGCCCGTCTCGCCCCGCACCGTCGGGGAGGTGGAGCGTGAGCGCGTGCGATAGGACCCGAAAGATGGTGACTAGAGGTTAACGTCACGCTGCTTTAAAGTGGTATCGGTGCCGTTTTGTGAGTACGAGTACATGAGCACAGTATCGGATCCGATACCCGATACTGGTATTGGTATCGGTGCATCCTTACTTATTATTATTATTGCTAATATATTAGCATGAACAGAAGCAGCCATCAGTCCCAACAGATGGACAGATGTAAAGATATATAATGAAAGACTTAAGGGTTGGATGCACAAAGTGGATTTTAAGTCTTTAAGTTTGATTCTGTTTCGTCATTTCACCTCCGACGCCGTCTTTTTATTCATTTTAAATGCGATCATAACTTTCTGTCTGATCTCTTTGATTTGCAGGCCGTAGATGGCGGCGTTCATGGAAGGAGGAACCAAGTGGAACAAGATGGACGCCAGCTTCCTTTCGTCCGCCAAGCGAGGGAAACGATGGAGGGCGATGATGACACCGCCCGACAAGAGCAGGATGATGTACACGGCCAGGTGGGTGGCGCAGGTCTGCAGCGCCCGGCTGTTCAGCGCCTTGTTCTTACTGCTCAGACACACTTTGGCGATCTGCAGGTAGGTGAGTGTGACGGTGCACAGGGACACGGCCATCAGGCCCATGGCGCTGCAGAGGCCGTAGATATGGTTGACGATGACGTTTTCACACGACAGCTTGAACAAGGAGGCGTTGTCGCAGAACGGGTTGAATATGGTCCGCCTGCAGCGCGACAGGCGGACGCTGAGGCCTAAACTAACCGCAATCAGGACAAAAGCTACCCCCCAGGCCGACACCGACAGCTTCACCACCATCCGGTTGGTCATGATGGTGGCGTATCGCAGCGGGTTGCAGATGGCCACGTAGCGGTCGAAGGCCATGATCATGAGCACGGTGTGTGAGGTGCCTCCGTGAAAGTGAGCGCAGAAAGCCTGAATGACACACTCGTAGTAATGAATGTACCGCTCTGTGATCGGAATAAAGATGTCAATTATCAGGCGAGGGATGACGGCCGTCGCCCCGAACACATCGTTAATACTCATGTTGCAGAAGAGCAGGTACATGGGCTGGTGGAGGCTCCTCTCCATGAAGATCAGCACCGCCAGGCTCATGTTGGACACCATGATGTAGATGTAGATGAGGAGGAGGAGGATGAAGGTTGGAACAGAGGACTGCGAGTTGACCTTTAACCCCTCCAGGAGCAGAACATCCATGTTGAACGTTTCGTTGTCCATACTGCATCGGGATGAGATGGAAAACAACATGACATGAGTATAAATATATCTTCTAAATGTGTTGAGTAACTCAGTGAAACAGAAACGTATCAATCCATCTGAATAAAGAACAATAGACAACATTCATTCATTATTTATAAATTCAGTTATACAGACAACAAACTTTCAAGAAGTTTTTCTGGCTGCTGAAACTCTCCAGAAGAAGTTCTGTGAACTGAAATCTAACCAACATCTTGGAGATCATTTGAAGTTTTTGCATTAAAGCTGCAACCAGGAACTTCCATTTTGTGTTGATTTTGGCGTCAGTGTTTCCGAGCACCAGACTCCCTTTAGAGATCCTCTCGTTTTACTGGAGATATGGGTCTGATAGTCTGCCCTGCTCAGTCCTGGTTCTGGTTCTCCCCGTGCCTCCCTTTCCCTCCAGCGGGCCCAGCAGTGCGGCCTGGGTCTCCAGCAGCGTGGTGTCGGCGGCGTTGGCTCCCAGCGGGGCCCGGCGGAGGAGCCGGTTGGGAGTCTGTCCACGGTGGGCTGGTTGCTGCTGGAGGCCCTGACTTCAATCTGAGCTGAAGGAGTTTCTGGTGCAGGGTTTCATCTGATTTTGCATTGAGTGTCATCGATGAGAAGCATTAAGAATAACTCTGATGGTCTCGATTACTCATGTAGGTCACATAGAGGCATCAGTATCACACTGAGACCGTTCCAGAACCAGTTCAAAGTTCCTCACAAAGCAGAAGTGGAAGAGTTTAATATAGATGTGTTTCTTGTGTATCTGTATACAGTCTGTGCGGGTAAATTGTCGGCAGTAGCGGATAAAATCATCAGGACATTCGGCACTTTGGCAGAGAGGGAATAGAGAACCGTAGTTGTCTGATTCTGTGGCATCTCATGCCTCCGTGACTATCGATTCCTCTTCGATGCTTTCCGACAGTTCTGCATGCACAATGACGCGTACGCACGCTGGATCATGTTTCAGTTTGTTTTGGGACCGGAGACACGGCGGAGAGAAAAAAAGCCCACTAAAGCATGACGCTACTAAACCTGAGGGGACGCAACCCTAGACTCAAAATCAGCTCCGTCATCAGCACTGTTACATGAAGCCTTACCGTATATCTAAAAACCAGAGTGTTTTCTGCAGTATTCTGGTCCCAGAGCAACACTTTGCTTCACTTCCACCTTTGAAATATTGAAATCAAACTACAGTTGGTTGTAGATCCAGATCAGGATGCTGAGCCTGTTTCAATGAGAGTAAAAACCAAAACAACACTCAGCGGTCAGTCGGAGGATTTCACTCATGTCCTAAACAGCTTGGAAACGTGCACAGAATCCCTGACGAGACTGAACAAAGTCCTATTATCATATTATATTATATTATATATATTATCACCCAGAAGAAAGAAGGACACCACTTCATGTAAATCTGACATTTAAAATTGCGCTCTATGTACGTCATGTTCTCAAAGATGGGACATGTACGAGCTTTCAAGACTTAAAGGTGAAATCTGGTCTGGAAAGACAAGATTTCTTTAGATACCTACAAGTACGGGACTATCTTATTGAAAGAGGTGAAAATTGATCCTAAAATAGATCTGAATGATATTATTAAATGATAGAGGATTCATATCAGCGGGGCAGATCTCGGGTCATCTCAGCCTTCTACAAAGAATAGAGGAAGATCAACACTAGACTTAAAAGAAACAAATGGGAATCAGAGCTAAATATAGAAATGCAGATGAAGAATGGTATAAAATGTGTACGACACAGTGAACCACTACTAGTTCATGATTATGGAGAGAGTTCAGATGGAAGAATCTTACGAGGTTCTTCATAACACCGCAAATCAAAAGCAGACAGCTAAAGACCCAGCAGCCATGTTGGAGGCCAACCATCCCTGATCCCTGGTTTGAGATCGTCCGTGATATCTTTCCAATGGAAAAACTGACGTACCAACTAGAAATTAAAAACAATATCTTTGACAAGAACTGGGAAAAATGGATCATTTACATGGAACATGAAACATGATGTTAGAGTGTTGTTAGAGAATATATAGACATGTTTAACTGCCCCCGAAAACTGATCACTGCATATTTACATATATATATATATGTATATATATATTTGCAGTGATACACCTCAAAGATTCATGTTTTTGTGTATTTTTGTTAAAGTTTTCAAACAAACAATATATCATCTCTCTTTTATGCACATCTCTAATGCATTCTTCATTTGTGTCCTTTAAAATAAGAATAACGGCAGTAAAACCTTTGACAGATTACAGTTCATCTAGTTCATCAACATTTACATTTCAACAGTGAGACTGTGTGTGTGTGTCAGGTTTACCTCTACTGACGTGAACCTCCTCCAGCCAGACCAGAGCTGGACTACCAGACACTTCTTATAAGATGACTGAGCCGCCTGGTTCTCCAATCAGGAGCGTTTCTGGTCATCTCGGTGCCGTATAGGCCCCTCGCAACCCTGAGGGCCTTCATCCCTCCACGGCCAATTAACCTGTTTTCATGTCAACTTTATTCAACTTCTCTCAACTTATGTTGCCTTATCTTAGATTTGATCATATTCACTCCCAAGTTGTCAAATATGGCAGCTTGGTCAGTCAGTGGCCTTACGCGTCAAACTCTACGTTGCTGTTGTTACGGCGGGAGCAAAAGAGGAAGTCAGGTTTTAAAAAACAACAGGACTTTCACCCAGGAGACCACTGTTGGTGTCCCATGTGAAACCAAAAGTCAACATTGACTTATTTTAACTTACGTACGAAAGTTAACTTACATCACGTATGTTACGTACTTAAGTTACGTAACAGATGTACTTATTTTAACCCAAACCATGATCTAACCAAGTAGTAAGGTACTTAACCCAGCCCGTTCTCATTACCAGGGCGGCAAATACAGACACGGCCGTCTGCGTTTGATACCGCCACACAAGGCACCTTGAGCATCGGTATGAGACACACCGGGTTTTCCATTAACTAAATTGTAAACCCGTTCACAGCAAAAGTTAACGCTCAGGGAAAGTGCTGCGGTGACGTATTATAAAGAGTAAAAAAGACACACGGGCAGCTGGGAGGGGAGCTGGATGGGTCCAACAAACACAAGGCTTTCATCCAGGAGACCGCTGTTCATGTCCCGTGAGTTAGGTTTCACTTTCACTTTATAATCAGGTGTTCGTTCGTGTCCTGTGTTTACAACTTCCAGTCTCATTTTCACTGTAAAAACGTCGTAATTTTAAGCCCAACCATGTTGTTTTTCTTTAATCTAACTAAGTGGTTTTGTTGCCTAATCCTAAGAAAATCTTATGAAATCAGAATCTTGTAGCCATTTAGGTTGTAAGTGCCGATTAAAGGAGCCTTTGGTTACTTGTGAATCGTTGTAAAATAGTGATATGGGGGAATGATCAGATAAAACAATGCTATCATATATGCAGCTTGTTATCGATCAGGGCAGAGAAGCTGAGCAGTGAGAGAGATGATCCGGCACGCAGGATTCAGAGTTCTTTTGGCCGTATTTGGAGCATGTTAGACGGTGTCTTCAGGTTTGGATTCAGGTCGGCTGGATGCCGATCTCAGCATGTGGTGAGGTGTTGGGCCTCCGGTCCTCAGGACGGGCGAGCAGAAGAGTCGAAGAGCGATCTCAATGTTGCTTGTAGTGTTATGGGTCTCTGTTCTGGGTCTGGTGTCACTGGTGTGTCCAGCTGACCACTCCCATATGTACGTAAAGTTTAGATACTAGATAGTTTAATACTATTAGACATCTGGATTTCATCTGCTGCAGAACGGTACCAAACATTCAGATGATATAAACCACTGAATAAAACCTGATCAATTGAATTCAAATGAATCCCAATTCCCAACATAGATAAACCTTGTTATCATAACATGTAGGTATATGAAACACTACAACAGACAGGTCTATATATGTAGATATATATGTGTGGTTATTACACAGTAAATGAAGGGATAAGATTAATCTCAACATATCAAAACAGTCAGTCCGAGCAACAAAGAAGAGCGAGAGGTCGCTCTGAAACAGACTGAAACAGGCTGCTGTCTCTCAGATAAAAGTTACCAACATAATAGTCAGAATTCAACTTAAACCACATGAAACTAAGTGAAATGTAAACAGAGTTCATTATCATGAACGTAATTCTATGTTCTCAGCATTTGTAACAGTAAAAAAGGATTCAATCTATGTATGGTTCAGAATCAACGTTTAAAGGTGTGATACACTTTCATGAGATTAAAACATATAATATAAGATTAACTGAGGCATTAGTGTGCACAGCTCTGTTTAAGATCTCTTGGGATGTATAATATGCGTATATAGAAGTAATCTACATGTGGGCTGGCAACATCTTACCAAAGTGATTCATATAAAGGGTTTATAAAGGTTATAAAGGTTTTGATCTACAGCTTTCGATTATTTTAACTTGCTTTGGTTTCATTTCTTATGTCAACAACTTCCTGTTATTAGAACATATGTTAGCAAAGCTTAACATACATGTTCATTTGCATTAAATGTCAGTTTCATTTAGTCTTATTCACAGTTTGGATGTCTTGTTTGTGTGACTGTGAGTACAATATTCTTTTGGTTTGTTCAAATCTGACATCAGTTTGTGAACGCAGCAGGTCCGTCTTATCGAGTCAAATCAGTTGAGAAACATGCAGGTCAAACTCCAGATAATTGCATAAACGTACTTTAAATATACATCATCATTACTTCAGTTAATTGTGACTGAATGGATGTTTAGAGAAGTGAAATACATTTGAAAAGGAAGATTTCAGCGAGACAGAGAGTTACGAGTTTTAATTGCACGACTGAACATTTCAGTAAGTGTAATAATTTTATTAACAGTTATTTACATTAAGTTCAGTGTTGAGTCATTTCACCTCATGTACTCCTGGTGAACATTATGAACATTTTCTGTCTGATGGCTTTGATTTGCAGTCCGTAGATGATAGGGTTCATGGCGGGAGGAACCACGTGCAACAAGATGGATGCCAGCTTCCTGAGGTCTGATAAGTGAGGGAAACGATGGAAGACGACGATGACGCCGCACGACACAAAAATGATGATGTACACGGCCAGGTGGGTGGCGCAGGTCTGCAGCGCCCGGCTGTTCAGCGCCTTGTTCTTACTGCTCAGACACACCACGGCGATCTTCAGGTAGGTGAGCGTCACGCTGCCGACGGAGGAGCCCATCAGGACCACCGTGTAGCCGAGGCCGTAGATGTTATTGATGAGGACGCTTTCACACGACAGCTTGAACAAGGAGGCGTTGTCGCAGAACGGGTTGAATATCGTCCACCTGCAGCGCGACAGGCGGACGCTGAGGCCCACGAGGATCCCCACCAACAATAAAGCTACCCCCCAGGCGATCACCGACAGCTTCACCACCATCCGGTTGGTCATGATGGTGGCGTATCGCAGCGGGTTGCAGATGGCCACGTAGCGGTCGAAGGCCATGATCATGAGCACGGTGTGTGTGCTGCCTGCGTGAAAGTGAGCACAAAAAGCCTGAATGACACACTCGGAGTAATGAATGTACCGCTCCGTGATCGGAGTAAAGATGTCCCGTAACAAGCGAGGGATGACGGTCGTCGCCCCGAACACATCGTTAATACTCATGTTGCAGAAGAGCAGGTACATGGGCTGGTGGAGGCTCCTCTCCATGAAGATCAGCACCGCCAGGCCGATGTTGGACACCATGATGAAGATGTAGATGAGGAGGAGGAGGACGAAGGCTGGAACAGAGGACTGCGGGCTGACCTTTAACCCCTCCAGGAGCAGAACATCCATGTTGAGAGTTTTGTTGTCCATACTGCAGCGGGAGGAAAGCAACAAGGAGACAACATGAGCATAAAGTATCTTCTACATATATTAGTCTATCTGAATATAGAACAATAGAGAACATTCAGCAATGCGGCCTGGGCCTCCAGCAGCGTGGTGTCGGTGTTGGCTCCCAGCGGGGACCGGCGGTCGCAGAGCTCTCCACCTCCCGCCGGAGCTCCGACTGCAGGTCGAAGGCGGCGGGGAAGCCGGTTTGGAGTCTGGTCGCTGCTGGATGCCCCGACTTGAATCTGAGCTGAAGGAGTTTCTGGTGAACCTGCAGGATTTCGTCTGATTTTGCGATTTTGAGTGGCACCGATGAGAAGCATTTAGCAAACTAGAATGGCACTCGGAGAGCGCAGACCTCCGCCAAGGTGCATGACTTTAAAACCAGATCACAGCACCGAGCTGGCGGTACCGTGAGGTGGTCGGCTTATTATTAACACGGTGTGTTTCCGTGTAACGTATCGGCGGATGCCTCTCTCATTCAGCAGCCTTGTTATGTCTGTATAACGTAACACTACGTTGTCTCTCATCCTGTCATCTACCGCTTTGTTCTTTCTCACCGCGGACGGACAGCAGCTCCCCGCACACACATCCACACACGTATCTCTCTGCTCTCAGAAGGAGGCGGGGTCAGGCGTCATCAACGCGTCATCAGCTACACTGTGCATGTGTTATACCCTGTAGTCTTAATGCTCAGGCTGATCGGAATTCTTAAAAAAATTCCTGAATCCGGATCATGATCCGGATCGCCACTAAAATCTAATGGATTGTTCATTGTGCCACACCCCACCCCTCCAAAACATTTCATTCAAATCCATAGTGGACTTTTGGAGTAATCCTGCTAACGGACAGACAGACAGACAGACAGACAAACAAACCAACACCGGCGAAAACATAACCTCCTTCCTCGGCCTTTAGGAAGGAGGTAACAACTATGATGGTCTCGTTTACTCATGTAGGTCACATAGAGGCATCAGTATCACACTGAGACTGTTCCAGAACCAGTTCAAAGTTCCTCACAGTAACTTTAAAAGCAGAAGTTGAAGAGTTTAATACAGATGTTTATCTTGTGTATCTGTATACAGTCTGTGCTGGTAAACTGTTGGCAGTGGCGGTTGAAATCATCAGGACATCCAGCACTTTGGCAGAGAGGGAATAGAGAACCGTAGATGTCCGATTCTTTGGCATCTCATGCCTCCGTGACTATCGATTCCTCTTATTGATGCTTTCTGACAGTTCTGCATGCACGATGACAAATAAAATCACTAGAAGACAGAATATGAAAAAATGCCCGTTTTTTCATATTCTGTGACCAGAAGTTGCCATTTACAAAGTAAGAGCGTGTATGAGGACGGTGCTGTGACATCAGAGAACAAGAAGCACGGTGCTGCTGTGTAACTGAAGGTGATGAACATGGATCAGTACGTAGTTTATAGAAACAATGAAAGAGTGTGTCTCAGGGAAGAAGACATGACTTTCTGCAGTCATGTCACAGCACCGTCCTCATACGCGCTCTTACTTTGTAAATGGCAACTTCTGGTCACAGAATATGAAAAAATGGGCGTCTTCTAGTGATTTTATTTTTTGTTTTTAGAAATTGAAAATGAAAATCAACCCATTTTTTAAGTTTGATCATCCCTTTTTGACCCTGATAAAGAAAAACGTCTTTATTTTAATATTAATTTTTTGTATTTTAAAACAAAAATCAAATAACCACAATTTTTTTGTTTTTTAATATCCGTTTGTGAAAGGAAAATCAAAAGATACACTGACCCCGTATCATGTTTCAGTTTGTTTTGGACACGGCAGAGAGAATAGAGCACTCTAAAGCACGACGTTACTAAACCTGAAGGGACGCAGCCTGTTGTCTCTCTGATAAAGAGACACTGTGAACAATAAATCATCAGGAGAAGAGTTTAACTTCCCAACACTAGCTCTAAGCAACTTATAATACATCATTAAAACTACTGATGACAAAGCAAAGCAAATATTTAAGTAATCAATCATTGTGTGTTTTTATGCAAATAAGCACTATAGATGACACTAACGGAGTACAGTAACATTCCCTGCCCTGAGGAATAGGGCTCTCCCAGAAGCTACGGTGTAACATAAACACTTTCATTTACCGTGTATACAATGTTTTAACCTTGTCAAACAATATATCATCTCTCTTTTATGCACAACATCTCTAATGCATTCTTCATTTGTGTCCTTTAAATAAGAATAACAGCAGTAAAACCTTTGACAGATTACAGTTCATCCAGTTCATCAACATTTACATTTCAGTGTTTCAGTCAGTCTTCAGTGAACAGTGTAAATCAACAGAGAGACTGTGTGTGTGTCAGGTTTACCTCTACTGACGTGAACCTCCTCCAGCCAGACCAGAGCTGGACTACCAGACACTTCTTATAAGATGACTGAGCCGCCTGGTTCTCCAATCAGGAGCGTTTCTGGTCATCTCGGTGCCGTATAGGCCCCTCGCAACCCTGAGGGCCTTCATCCCTCCACGGCCAATTAACCTGGATGTTTTCATGTCAACTTTATTCAATTTCTCTCAATTTATGTTGTGTAATCTTAGATTCGATCATATTCCAGATTTGATGTTTACACGGACAGCTCGTTGTTACTCCAAAGTTGTCAAATACGGCAGCTTGGTCAGTCAGTGGCCTTACGTGTCAAACTTTACGTTGCCGTTGTTACGGCGGGAGCAAAAGAGGAAGTCGGGTTACAAAAAAACAACAGGACTTTCACCCTGGAGACCACTGTTGGTGTCCCGTGTGAAACCAAAAGTCAAAGTTGACTTATTTGAACTTACTTACGTACTGAACGTACGTAGTGAACTTACATCACGTATATAGGGCCTTCATCTCTACACGGCTAATTAACTTGGATGTTTTCATGTCAACTTTATTCAACTTCTCTCAATTTATGTTGTCTAATCTTAGCATTTCTTTTCTGGGATTACCTGTTGCTGTACCTGGAAAATGGAGGAGACAAAGGAAGTGAGGTCATCGGGCCGGGGTCCTAGTCCGGCAGAGGAAACGTGAAAACCGACCTCCTCTGCCGAGTATCCTTCTAGTTAATGTCCAGTCATTGGATAATAAACTGGATGAACTCAGGAGCAGGATTAAGAACTGTAACGCTGAGGTTTTCACGCAGACGTGGCTCGACCCCTACATCCCAGACTCGACCCCTACATCCCAGACTCGACCCCTACATCCTAGACTCGACCCCTACATCCCAGACTCGTACATCCTAGACTCGACCCCTACATCCCAGACTCTTCCCCTACATCCCGGACTCAGCCCCTACATCCTAGACTCGACCCCTACATCCCAGACTCGACCCCTACATCCTAGACTCCACCCCTACATCCCAGACTCGACCCCTACATCCCAGACTCGACCATTGTCCCAGAGGAGCTCTCCATTCACCGCCAGTACCCGACAATAACTTCTGGAAAGAGCAGGGGGGCGGGGGCGTCTGATTCATGATCAACAACAAGTGGTGCTCAGATGTGGAGATAATTTCTACGGGCTGTTCCTCTAATCTAGAGCAAAATATGATCGAATGACATCCTTATCTCCCAAGGGAGTTTACATCGGTTGTTCTCACAGTGGTGTACAATCCACCACCCCAAGCACTGGACAAGGACTGAGACCTCACGGCCGGAGGCTGCTTTTATTGTGGTCGGGGATTTTAACCACGCCAAACTGAAGAAAGTCCTGCCGAGATAACACCAACACATCGGTCACATCTTGAAGAGGAGACCGGCGGCGTTGAAAACAGCCTGCCCTTTCACAACTACTCGCTGACTGCTAACGTTACTCACGTTACTCACGTTAACTAGCGGTCCACTTCCGTGTTTTGGTACGTTTGGCTTTCACACCTGATGCGAACCGTACCCGAGTAAACATGAAACCGTACTCCAGACCACCTTTTCAAGTGGACTCGAGTACGGATCGACGAACCGTACCCGAGTACGGTACGGAGCGTTCACACTAATCAAACGAACTGGACTTTGGGGACAAGTGTACTCGGATCCGGGCCCGGGTCCCTGATGTGGAAGCACCCTCAGTGAATAGCATTAAATCAAGTCACTATGTGCATTGACAGAAGGGTTAAAGTTAAACAGTCTTGCTTAGCCATGAGCCATTGCTGTGCCAATTCTGTGCTAAGGTAGGCCCAGTTACTTTACCATGTCCATGGAAGGAAAAAGGGGATTCTTTTGTTAACTGGAGATTCAATCTGTTGAAGATGGAAGAGCCAGGCGGGGAGAGTTGGTACTGGGGGCATAAGATGCCCTCCTTGCTGGTCGCAGCTTGGCGCTAACTTGTAATAACTTGTAAAGTTAGCTGGCAGACTTTGGTCGTAGTCTCTGGCGCTAAACTTGTTTACTCTGGGTTAGCATTGCAAACTGAGCAGAGCAGGAATCTTAAAGAGGCAGGCGGGCCGTCTTCCTTGGAAGAAGTTCTTGTGTCTACGTCTGTTGGTAACAGGCCGTAGTTCAGAGCTTCAGTATGTGTGCGGTCCGTGTATACCTGTGTTATTACTGTTGGGCTGTAATGAGTGTCCTGGAGGCCTCGGAGCTCCCAGGTGTCTCGGTGACCTGCAGGTTAATAGAATTAAAAGCTGCAGTGAGGCGTTCAGGGGCCGACGGACAGGGAGACGCTCCCTTTCCCTGGAGAGACTCCAGCCTGCAGACCAGCCTACCTTTTATCCATCATATTATCCATCCTTTTTATCACATTATAAATGTGAGTTCTGGAAAGGCTTTCCAAAAGATTTGGCAGCTTGTTTGGCAGTCGGTATTCCGGTTCATACTAAAGGTGTTGGATGGGTTTGAGCTCCGGGTTCTGTCGAGTTCTTCCACACCGAACTGGGACAACCACTTCTTTATGGACCAGTTCTTTTCTTCATTGGGGCGTTGAAGGGTCATACTGTGTTTTATGGAGTGATTAAAGTTGTGTGTGCTCAGTAAAGTTTCATGGTAGTCCGTCTTTTAGATCATGATATGTTTTTATGTTCAAATGTCAAACGATGGCAGTAGAGGAAAGGTTTGTTTAGGACCATGAATGTCTGAATTTCATCAGAATCTGGTCAGTAGTTGTTGAGTTTTCTTGCTGTGGACCAAAGTATGCTGGAAAATCAGAAGTTTCATCATGCGTTGACAGTGAAGTGTAGATCCCGGTAGATCCCTGTAGATCCCTGGAGATCCCTGTAGATCCCAGGAGCTTTCATTAGCGCCTGTAATCAGTGTCTGATAAACATCTATTACTGGGCCTCTCTCTTTGCTCCCAGAGGGCTAATTACCATCAGAAACTATTAAGATAAGTGTCACAGTGGACCTCATTAATGAGAAACATTAACACTCAATACTGGCTGCTGTGGCAACTGGAACACTGGTGGACCTTTAGGGGGCGGTGTAGTCCTCTGAGCTCCCAACATGCAACACTTTACAGTTAAAGTGTTTTGGTTCTTAACTGCACAACAAAGTTTTATGTAAAAGCAAAACTCTGATATTCAAGAGAGCACAGAGAGTCCAGTTACAGTTGGTTTATAGTGGGGTGTAGTCCTGCTCCTGGACAATCAGAGTTATAATCACGTTTATTGGTCAAATATACCGACACATACAAAGGAAAGACACTCGGTGTGTTCCAATCCACGTACTTCCGGAAGTACACTTCAATGACGTGCACTCTGTACTTACTTGAGTAGTGCGTGAATTTCAACAGGGTAGGGTCGTCTCAAATCGAATACTCTGCGGCGCACTTACCGGAAATGACAACATTTCAAAAATACCCGCTACCCGCCAAAATATCTTCTTCTTCTTCTTCTTCGGGGTATTACGGCAGCTGGCATCCTTTGTGTTGCACTGCTGCCTCCTTCAGGTTTTACCCGTCCACTACCCGCCAAAATATCTGCCTGCTTTGTTGATCAAGAAAACACAGAAAATGAAAGTAAAGTGGAAATTACGTTTCCAACGTCGTGGCCTACGATGTGTCCTCCTGTTGGCTGAAAATGCACCGGTATGTTTACGTATTTTATTGTTTTATTCTGTAATCTACGTAGCCCATAGACATCTATAAGGTACGTTGTTCAGCACCTGCAAAAGCTCGGGCATCATCTGCCGCTATTTTCACATGTTTGAATAGTGGTCGTGGTCCCGCCCCTTCCGCTACGTAGCCAAGACGGCGACAATTGAGTGTGAAAAGTGTCCAGCGTTCCACACTCAACGATTTGACCGTTTTGAGTATAACATCCGGCTACTTCGAGTGCACTGCATTTTGCCGTACTTCACAGTGTGAACGCACTTATGCACTCAAAATAGTAAGTGTAAGTACGGGGTAAGAGGGATGACCCCCAATTAACGGGTGTGACGTCTAAGTAAGCGGTGTGACGCCACAATCACAGCTACAGTAAAGGCCAAAACGCTGTCAAACAGTGTGGAGAACTGGTTTTCTATAAGAGCTGCAGTGATACATAGGCTACTACAGCAGCGGTCTATTACATACAATATAATATAATAATAATAATACTGTCTCATAATACAGCTCAGCCTTCCTCTATAGATCAGAGGGAATCCAAAACGTATTATGAGATAATGCAAAATTCAGGGTTTCTGTATAAGCCTTATTAACATCTGGTGACATAATAAATCACATTAACTCATTAACAGGAATGTTTTTAATGTGTCATAGACAGAATATAATAACACACTGTATACATATTAAGGACTGAATGAAGCTGGTAGAAATGTGT
>CAKAKR010050311.1:0-14020 GCA_916700685.1 Adelosebastes latens
ATGATGGTGCCAGCTTGCCCCAATAGCACCATATTACAGCCCATGAGCAGCTCCTGTCTACAGCGCTCTCCCTCAATACTGGACCAATTTCAGATGTTGTCCCTATTAGTCAGTGAGACACAAAAAGTACGAAAAAAAAAATGGGGTCTAGGTTGAAAACTATCGAAGATACGCTCAAATACAACTATTTAGTTCCATCTCCTGAGTGGTCTCCCTGCTCTCTGTCCAACCTTGAGACAGCTCTTAACAGCAGGTATGTTACCTGAATGTTTACATCACTTCCTTAAAATGAATAATAATCATTCATCACAGATATACTTTATTACATTCATCATATACATACATGAAATTTGATCTCTGCATTTAACCCATACATAAGGAGCAGTGTGCGGCTGTGAAGCAGTCCAGTGAGCAACTTGGGTTTCAGTGTCTCGCTCACGGACACTGGGACATGCAGACAGGAGGAACCGGGGATCAAACCGCCAACCTCGTGGTTAAAGGACGACCCGCTCAACCCACTGAGACCCAGATGTTCATGGCTTTATGAGGCTGTGGTCAGTAAGAAGCCCTCATCATGTTTGAACCATCAAACCAAATATCAAAAAAGCCTAATGTGACAAGGTCAAAAATGACTTGTGCATGATTTATGTTTTATGGTTGTTTTTATTCTATTTTGCATGTTTTATGGTTTTTATTCTATTTTGCATGTTTTATCCTGCATGTTGGTTGTTTGGGTTGCTTTTAATATGTAGATTGAAGTGTTTTTAAGATGTCATGAACTAGACCCGTGGACAGCACAGGTGGATAAGACAAAAAGGAGAGAGCGGCTCACAGCAGGAGGGGATCTTCAGTCAGAGACAGTCCAGGAACGGCGGTGCAGCTGAACAGCTCTCCTGACTACTACCTACCAGCCCAGTGACCAGAGAGTTCCTGTGAGACTACATGCAGCAGACCGTGTCCGCCAACGCAGATTCACTCAGAAAACGTAAGTACCCTTTGGTACATTTACGTGGCGGACACACTGAAATAGGCCAGGGTAGCTTTTAGCTGGAGTTGTGATAGCCAATTAGTGGGGAACACACTACTGGTCCTGGTCTCTGTTATTTCACAGTTTCGGACGGTGCTGGAGAGAGGACGTTGTCAGCAGGATCAGGGTTAACGAGCAGAGTTGAAACCTACAGAAGTATAAAATGATGATGATGCCTATTTACCCCGGTTCACCATGAGTACCTTAGTTTGGGGGACCAGACTCTGAACTGAAGTATGGGGAGTGGAGGGAACAACTGCAGGGAATGTTAGAGTATGCTGGCCTAACAGAACCACGAAAATTGAGCATTTTAATGGGGGCATTGACTGGGTTAGCTAAAAGACAGGTTCAGGTGTTGGCTGAGGGTGACTGTGATACAGTAGCTAAAGTCTTTACTGCACTAGATGGCCTCTATAGAGAGAGAACCCCCACAGCACTAATTAGGTCACAGTTTTTTAGATGCCAACAGAACCCAGGTGAATCTGTGCAGTCATATATTCTCAGGTTGAGGGAACTCCACTTGGGCTGCAGCAGCACGACCCAGACGAGGCCCATACGGACGACCACCTGAAGGAGCAGTTCCTGCTTGGCCTGGAAGAGGGCCCTCTACTACAAACTTTAAGGAGACATGTCCGCCAGCATCCACATGGGACCTTTGATGCCCTACAACAGGAGGCCCGGCTGCTGGAGGAAGACCAAAGAGGACATAGGAGGACAGAGGTAACCTGCACAGCTGTGGGGGGCACTAATAACTATAGATCTCGTTCCCAGGATGTTGACTGGAAGCAGGAACTGAGGAAAGAAATAATGACTGAGCTAAAAGACCAGCTAAGAGATTGGACTCAAGAACTAATCCGTGAATTGAAGCCCAGGAGTCCACCACATGGAGCCAGCCCCCAACATCAACCGGAACGCACGTATGCCCCCCCGTCCTCCTCTAATGTCTGGGACTCTGATGGTAAGGCTATTTGCAGACGTTGTAAAAAAAGCAATCATATTGCTAGATTCTGTAGAAACCAGTCCGGGTTCTCGCCGGCTTTAAACTAGTTGCCCCTGCTGCTGAGACCCAAGCAGTGGGGTTAGGATGTGAGAATGAAACACAAGGGGTCACCTCAGCTTTGATTGGCGAATGCCCACATGTAGAAGTCGTGATAGGAGGTGTTAAGATGACTGGACTATTGGACACTGGTTCCCAAACCACTTTAATGAGGCACAGTGTGCTGGCTAAGGAATTCCCAGAGTATGCTGTCCAAAAGCTCCCCTCATTTATAAAACTGAAGGCGGCCAATGGCCTCAAGATCCCCTGCCTAGGCTATGCCTTGATGGACTTTGAGATTGAGGGACATAAGATTGCTGAACGAGGTGTCTTTATTGTGGATGATGAATTCTCCTCTAACCCCCTTATCATAGGCATGAATGTAGTAAAAGCATGCTGTGACGTGGTTTTCAAGGACCCGGAGGGGCCCGTGTCTTTTTCTTGTAATAATTTCAAGTTTCAGCACGCCTGGAGGGAGGCCTTTGCAGTGTGCCAGAGGACAACGGTGGCCACAGAGGACCGGTTCCTGGGTTATATTTGGCCTGCTCGACGGCGAGGAGTCGTGGTCCCAGCCAGAAGTGAGGTTGTGATCTGGGGGCGTGCCCGGTCCGGTCCACGGGGGCGGGACTACTGCGGTCTTGTCGAGGCCCTCCCAAAACCAAGTGCTGTTGCAGTAGCAAGAACCCTGGCATCAGTCCGACAAGGTAGAGTTCCTGTCTGTGTCCATTACCTAAATGAGTTTCCAGTCTCTATAGGGCGCCACCAGAAGCTGGGCAGGCTGTTCCAGGTGGAGGACGTCCATGGTGCTCGTGATGTCAGCCTGACGCCTGGTGCCGATGGAGTTGTAGAGGTTGGACTGATAGAATCCAGTGATGAAATGGAAAAAGACCCGGTGTTTGACATGTTGGGGATGGCAGACCGTCCTGACCTTAACGAGGAGGAACAGAGTAAGCTGGCAGCCCTTCTTCAAAGGTGGGAAACAGTTTTTTCTACAAATGACGAAGATTTTGGTAGAACAAACATTGTACAACATCAGATTCCTACAGGGGATGCTAATCCAGTAAGGGAACGGTTCCGGCCCTTACCCCCGCTGCTGTACCAAGAGATGAGAGCCCTGTTGTCAGGTATGCTACAGGGGGGTATTATATCAGAGAGCTCTAGCCCCTGGGCTGCTCCCATTGTCATGGTGAGGAAGATGGACGGAAGTTGGCGATTCTGTGTAGATTACAGGAAACTAAATTCTGTCACTCACAAAGATGCCTTCCCCCTCCCCAGAATCGAAGAGACACTCACCTCCATGACGAAAGCAGAATGGTTCTCAACCTTAGACCTTGCTAGTGGCTATTGGCAAGTAGAGGTAGATCCAAGAGACAGGGAGAAAACTGCTTTTACCACCCCGGTAGGCTTATTTGAGTTCCAGCGCATGCCATTTGGCCTTTGCAATGCACCAGCAACCTTCCAGCGCCTGATGCAGCAATGCCTCAGTGGCCAAATAACTGAATCTTTGTTGGTGTATCTTGATGATATTATTGTCTACTCCCCAGACTTTGCTACACACCTGAAACACCTGGATGAAGTGTTTGAGCGCCTTTGGAAGCATGGCCTGAAACTCCGACCTGATAAGTGTAAGCTATTTCACCGCCAGGTAAAGTTTTTGGGCCATGTAGTTGACCAAAAAGGGGTTATGCCTGACCCAGATAAAGTGTCTGCTGTTACTGATTGGCCAGTCCCCACGACAGCAAAGCAGCTTAAAGCATTCCTGGGATTGGCTGGTTACTACAGACGCTTTGTCTCTGGATTTTCAAAAATTGCACGTCCCCTAAATGCATTGATGGTTGGCATCCCTAATGACAAGAAATTAGGTTCCCGTACATTGACTTGGTCAGCCGAGTGCCAAGTAGCATTTGAGGCCCTGAAAGAAGCACTGACCCAGGCTCCTATATTGGCCTATGCAGACTTTACTCAACCATTCATCCTGTATACAGATGCAAGCAACCAGGGACTGGGAGCAGTATTGGCACAGGTCCAGGAGGGTAAAGAGCGAGTGATAGCATACGCTAGTCGGAGTCTGCAACCCACTGAACGTAATGATGCAAACTACAGCTCCTTTAAATTGGAGCTTTTGGCTTTGAAGTGGGCCATCACAGAGAAGTTCAAAGACTATTTGACCGGAGCCAAATTTGTGGTGTTTACTGACAATAACCCTGTAGCTCATTTTCAGTCCGCTAGGCTGGGAGCAGTGGAGCTGCGGTGGGTGGCCCAGCTGGCCTCCTTTGATTTCGAGGTCAAGTACAGAGCTGGAAAAGAAAACGCCAATGCGGATGCCCTCTCAAGATTTCCTACAGCCCCAAGACCCCCGGTAAGGACGGCCCATAATACAGCTGGCGTCTCTACATTGGCAGTGGCAGCGGCTGGACTGGACAACACGCCGGAGGAACTATGTGAGGAATGGGACGCTGCACAGTTGGCAGACCTAGACATTCAGGTTGTGCGAAGGTATGTGGAACAATGCAAAATGCCAAGCGAGCACGAAAGGAGAGTGTTGTCCACCGGTGCGGCTGGACTGGTGCGACAATATAAGAGACTATGTATCCAGGGAGGAGCCCTGTGCCGTAAAGTCTCTGATCCCAACACGCATGAGTTACGGTTTCAGATTGTGTGTCCAGTGTTCAGGCGTCCGGAGGTGTGGAAGCGCCATCATGAGGCCGCAGCCCATGCAGGAGCAGAGAAGACACTGACCAGCCTAAGACGACACTTCTTCTGGATCAACATGGACAAGGAGGTACGGGGGTTTCAGTCTGAATGTTTCACATGTAGCCTTCAGAAAGATCTAGCTGAGCCCCGGGCCCCTTTAAACCCCATTGATGTCACATACCCGTTGGAGGTAGTGGCGTTAGACTTTCTGTCCCTCAGTAGGCCAGATGACGCCTACCAGAACATTCTAGTTATGACGGACATGTTCACCCGCTATGCCTGGGCTGTACCAACACGTGACCAAATTGCAAAGACTACTGTACGTACAATCTGGTCTCACATCATTCAAACATTTGGTTGCCCAGCACGATTCCACTCAGACCAAGGCCCAAATTTTGAATCTGATTTGATGAAACAACTTTGTGACTTGTATGGCATCCAAAAAAGCCGTACTACCACATACCACCCAGCAGGAAATGGCAGAGTAGAGAGAATGAATCAGACACTGCTGAGTATGCTACGCACACTCGAGACTGAAAAACAGCACAGATGGCCTGAACATTTACCTGAGCTATTACAAGTTTATAACAATACAGTTCACAGTGCCACAGGGTTTGCTCCTTCCTACCTTATGTTTGGGCGACACTTGAGGCTCCCTGTAGATGTTGGGTTGGGAACAGTGGACGTCAAGCCGACAGGAGACCTTGGTAACTGGGTTCATAACCATCACCAGAAACTATCCTATGCTTACGACCTAGACCGTGGGAAGATGAGGAAGGCAGCTGAGCAGGCAAAGCAGCGCTACGACCGCAAGGCACATGCGGCACTATTGCTCTTAGGCGAAAGGGTGTGGGTGCGCAATAGGAAAAGACAAGGCCAGGGAAAGTTACGTGGCAGCTGGGACCCAGAACCACAAATAATGCTTGAGACAGTGGGGGAAACGGGCCTACTCTATAGGGTTAGGCCAGAGAAAGGAGGCAAAGACAAGGTTCTACACAGAAATGCCCTCAAACTTTGCACAGCCCCACCGATTCAGACCCCAGTATAAGACCCCAGGGAATAAGAAAGGACCCAAGTGCCTGTACTTTGCCACATTCCTGACATAGACCAGACAGCCGTAGACCTAGAGGAGGGTGAGATAGAACCAAGAAGCTCATCTAGGCCAGCTAGAGGTCAAACCCCAGCTCGCTATAGAACCTGAACTGTTGCAGAGACTGCCAACCTTTAGCCATGGGGGGATGTGACAGGGTCAAAAATGACTTGTGCATGACTTGTGTTTTATGGTTGTTTTTATTCTATTTTGCATGTTTTATGGTTTTTATTCTATTTTGTATGTTTTATCCTGCATGTTGGTTGTTTGGGTTGCTTTTAATATGTAGACTGAAGTGTTTTTAAGATGTCATGAACTAGACCCGTGGACAGCCACACCCCCAATCAAAGAGACTAATTACAGGAGGAGCGACAGGTGTGGCGAAGCGCCTGCAATTAGCAGGATGCGGCACAGGTGGAGAGGACAAAAGGAGAGAGCGGCTCGCAGCAGGAGGGGATCTTCAGTCAGAGACGGTCCAGGAACGGCGGTGCAGCTGAACAGCTCTCCTGACTACTACCTACCAGCCCAGTGACCAGAGAGTTCCTGTGAGACTACATGCAGCAGAACGTGTCCGCCAACGCAGATTCGCTCAGAAAACGTAAGTACCCTTTGGTACATTTACGTGGCGGACACACTGAAATAGGCCAGGGTAGCTTTTAGCTGGAGTTGTGATAGCCAATTAGTGGGGAACACACTACTGGTCCTGGTCTCTGTTATTTCACAGTTTCGGATGGTGCTGGAGAGACGGCCGAGACGGGCAGCAGCGTGGTAGGAGTACGGGAGGAGCTAAGACGCGGAGACGGGAGGATCGCTGGATTGGACTGGAGTGGACTGGACTGGATTAAAGAGCCGGATTGGACTAAATTGGATCACTGGATTGGACTGGACTTTTTTTTAGGGTTTTAACCTTGCTGCTAGTAGCATTTTATTCCTTTTAGCTTTTAGATTAATCATTAATTTTAGACCCATGTTATTTTAATTGTAATAAATCTGGTTTTAATTTGACTTTAGACTTCTGCCTGGTTTTTAACTCTGCTCACCTGATTTTAAAAGAACCTGAATTTATCAGAGTCCTAGGCTCTAAGTATTTCCTAGGTGGCGTTGTCGGCTCTAAGCAAAATCATTCATTGTTAAATCTAACTGGTATTTTAAGTTGCAGCCTTGCCATTGGCTGTTGGGCCCGGGCCACACTAACAGCCTGTTCAGTACATATACAGTAAGCAAACATATACAGTTTATTAGTCATAATGAAAAATAACCCTGATAGGCAAATAATTGTTCCCTGAACCACTTTGCATAAAGTCGAAAGTGCAGCTAAGAGGGTAATGTATGACGTTATATATAGTCTCAACATCTGCACATGTACAGTCACAGACTGAAAGAGAGAAGCAGAGAAGAGATGAGGATGGAAAAAGTTCTTCTCAGCATCGTCGCTCTGTCAGGCAAGAGTTTTATATATTTTTATTAATTTCCCATTTTTAATACTATGTATTGTTGTATCCCTGTGACATTACTTTAGGTGTACAATACTCTCCCTTCTTTGATGTACAGTCTAACTTTAATGTAAAATGATCATCTACATTAGTGAGTTAATTGTCATTTGTATTACATCTAATAAAAATGCATGTGTGTCACTACAGGGCTGTGTGCTGTCTCATCACCTGCTAAATGTCAATACCATTTTGTTTATGACCCGAAGAACTGGACTGAAGCACAAAGTTACTGCAGAGAGAAATACACAGACCTGGCCACTATAGACAACATGGAGGATATGACGATCCTGAACAACATGGTGGATTTAAACAAAATGGTCTACCCAGATAACAGCCATGTGAGTTCACTTTTCTCTCTCAGTATGTCAGTAACAGGTAACGTAAAATCTGAGCCTACATAGTAACTAATGACTATATATACAGTAGTCCCCTCTAAAATGTATTAGAGTAGAATTATAAAGTGTTTTTATTATAAACGTCCCTCGTTGTGTTTCACCAGACAGTGTTTTTCTGTTAAGCTGCAGTGGAGGAATGCTAACAAAAGGAGGGGATTTTGGATTAGAAAGACTGTAACTTTGGAAGATATCCACGAACATCAGAAGCTTCATATTAACTTCACATCAACTTCTGAATATATTCTTACGCAGAATGAGGACTGTGGATTTCATCCTTCCTCATTTACATTGAAAGAGCATTACAAGGGGACCTCTTAATGTCCAGTATGAAAAGCAGGAAGCAAAACCTCTTTCAATGTTCGTATGGGAATCTGACTGTTGTTTTAAGACAGACTTGAAAAATGGTGTACCTATCCTTTGAGAGTTTTGCAAACTGAAACTCTGCTGTGAAAGTTGAGCCAAAGCAATTGTAAAATCCTCTAATAAAGACGTAGAGGATCAAACTGATAGGCAGTGTCAAGACTGTAAATGGAAAGTTAATGTAAAACAAGAAAATACATTTCCTGCTGAATATGCGTGGGAATGCTGACAGCTAAAATGAATTGCAAAGCATTGCTGAAAATGCAGAAATGTGAAATGACTTGCCTAACAATGTTAAAGCTCGAATGCACTGCACTGCTGAAAAACCTAGAAGTTGAGATGTGACACTGGCAGAGTTGGTTGCCATGATGATTGGGTAAAAGTCAGGAGTACAGAGGGGAGGGGCAGACAACATCTAAACTGACAGTTGATTTTATACAAATCTACCTGTCAAATCCCTTCTTCCTAATCAAAAAACGTGAGTCCAATCGCCAAAATATTATTATCATCAGAGAGAAGAGACTTGAACGTATTGATGTTGATGTTATGTGTGTAGAGTCAAAAATGTGATCACGGGAGCAGGTTAGAAAAGTGCCTTTGTCTGCTTTCCTTGAGACATTTCTCATCTGATTTAACATTGCTTTGGCGAGCGCGCATATGCGAGCGCGCATGGGACACCAACCCGGTAGATTTATACGTGTAAGAAGTTACAAACGTATAAAAGTATAAATGGCAGAAAAAGTTAAATGTAAACACTAATGTCCTTAAAGAGCTGAATATCTTGATAGTTGAACGGTTTCCGAAGCTGAAAGTATGCAGAAGTAGTGAGACTCCAAAAACCTTTCGGAAGAAATAGAAGTTGAAGTTGAAGATACCTTAGAAGGTATCTTCAACTGATAAATAAAGATTTGGAAAACATACTGTAAATGCTGTATTACAGAATTCACACAAATGTTGTCTTGAACAAAAGACAGCAGGGTCTAATTCTTTATATCACAACAAAATATTGTTTTCAGCGAGCCTGGATAGGGCTGTACGTTGGCCTGGACAGCTGGAATTGGTCACTGTCAGACACAAATTTCTACAAACACGGGGAGACAGAGTTCAGACGATGGGCCATTGGAGAACCGAACAACATGAACAATGAACACTGCACGCTAATGTATGATGATGGACTATGGAATGACCTCTATTGTGGTAAACCCTTGAAGGCAGTCTGCTTATATGTCGGAGGTGAGAATATTAACTAGTGAAGTTTCCCTTCTCTGCTTCTCTTTGTTTTAATTATTTTGGCCTTATCAGTCAGTCGATCAAACTAACTTTATTTGTATAGCACCTTTCATACAGGTTAGTGCAATTCAAAGTCCTTTACAGGTGACTGACAAGCTGATAATTAGACAGCACAAATGTAAACAGTAAAACTATTTGAGAGTAATGTACACAAGAAATAGAAATGATAAAAATGTAATATTAAAACCAATGAAATAGATTAAAAAACAATAGAAAAATAGATAGAAAAACATTTTAAAAATGAAAACAATTAAAATGTTATTTCATCTATTCAACAGCTGTAGTTACTTTTCAGATTAAGATTCTACTTTGAAAAATATGAGCAGCTTGTAAAATACAATACGTCGTTATGTATCAAACCAGTGGTTCCCAACCTTTTTACCAGCTGCCACACTGGTTTTGTTCTCACCTTGTGAGTCTTTGTGTGAGTCTGAGTACTTTACCAGCTGTTTATACAGAATGGACAGATTCTGTCACTGCGATAGCATCACAACCGTACAAGATGCAGTAACGAAACTTAACAGGTGTGTAGCTGAGATCAAAATTTGGAAAGATGGATGTGGTCTGAGCAAGGAGGGTAGGAAGTGTGGAATGGGCCATTGATATTAAGGACATTTTTATTCACATGGGGAGACTGTTAAATACTCAATAACATTTATTAACATGATGATGTCTTACATTTTTATTTTTACAAATCCATTAGTTTATTGATGTGATTCCTTATATCAGTGGATTTATATGATATATTATGTTGCATGGATGGGAGGCTGTATGCTGTGATGCCTCTACACAGCACTTCACTGTGGTCTATTTTCAGGGCTGAATGTGACATTTATCCTCATCGACATCTCCATGACATGGACTGAGGCCCAGAGCTACTGCAGAGATCACTACACAGACCTGGCCAGTGTGAGAAACATGACAGATAACCAGGAGGTGCAGGAGCTGGTACCTGCAGGAGAAGAAGTCTGGATAGGCCTTTTCAGAGACTACTTGAAGTGGTCGGACGGAAGTAACTCCTCATTTAGGTACTGGAGACAGGATACTCGGGAGCCTAATAACAACGATGGGCAGGAGGCTTGTGTGGCTGCAAACTTCGGCCTCTCTGGACGATGGGAGGACTGGCCCTGTGACAACAAGAGAGCATTCATTTGCTACAGTTTACGTGAGTGGTAAACAATGATTCAAATAGTATTCACATTTAGGTTTACTTTAGCATCAGATAATATAACAAAATCAATAGAAAACATCAAGTTCTGGAGGATGTAACTACCACATTTTCCCTGTCATTGTATAAACTGATGAAATTCTACTCATCATATGAACAGAGAGTTTGTCATTTTCTTTTTCACAGCTACAACGACAAAGCAAGTGATAAGACTGAGTCTGCTGAAAGAGGACCCCTCTCTGGATCTGAATGACCCTGCTGTGATGGAGAGCATCTTGAAGCAGGTAAATAGTGTTTTCTACCTTTATTCAAAAACAGAACAACTAAATGACTCTTAGAGGCAAATTAAAATAGGATAAGATAAAACTTGACTGATTCCCAGAGTTACAGCAGTACAAGAAAAAGCCTGAGGCGGTAGGAAACAGATGAAGATGTATTTAAAGTAATAAATACAGCAAAATAAGAACATGCAGTAAATGACATTCAAAGGCTGTATACAGTACATTACAATACTTTGGCCATATACATGACATGCATGAGTGTTGTGTAGGAAGCCGTGCAGAAGTAAAGAGTCTAGTAGTGTCTAGTAGTCTAGTAGAAAGAGGGGGAAGTCAAAAACTACAACAGGTTGGCGCCATCTTAGGGAAAAAACATGTATACATATGAAGCAGAGTGCTCCTACAATACAGCTTCCAGATGAGTCAAATATAAATAACAATGCAGAATGTAATCTCTGTATGTGAGTGATAATGTTGAGGAGTTTTGTATCTCAGCTCAAACAGAGGCTGAAGGACCAGGGGGTGAATGACGACATCAAACTGAGCTGGAAGAAGCAGCCGGATGGAAAAGTCTTCCACAAGGAGAAGAAGAAGGACAAAAAGAATGAGCTTTAATGTTGAATTGCTCTGTCTGTTTTCATCAGAGAAAAGTGGATTTCTTTCCTCAAAGTCCTCATGTAACGGGTCAGAATAGAGCTGCAAACAATTAGCTGATTAATCAATTAGTCGCAACTATTTTGAAAATGAATTAATGCTTTTAGTTATTTTCCAAATGCCCAAATATTTGCTGCTTCCAGCTTCTCATATATGAATATTTGATGCTTTTCTTTGTCATATATGGTCATAAACTTAATGTCGTTGATCTTTAGACTGTTGGTCGATTAAAACAAGACATTTGAAATAAAGTTATGTTGTTATTGTGAAAATTAATGATGAAATAACAGTAATGAGTTTGAATAATTTCTTCTGTAATTCCACAAATTGTTGGTTCATTTATATATTTTACACAATTCATTTGTGTGATTATTTATTTTCATGTATTTAATATTGAACATTTTCCTTAACAGCTTCAATAAACCAGAATGGTCTTTTTCCTTATTTTAAACAATGAAAGGTTCGTGATCTACAATGTTTTTATACAGATTAATTTTCTCGGAGAGCACGTGAAGGCAACGTGTTGTATACGTCATCACGTCTGGCTGTTACCATGGACACGGAGTAGTCACAACACTCCTGACGTTAGTTAGCTGAACAACAAAACCCCGATAATTTCTTTAGGACTGGCTGAGTACAACTTTGAATAATTTATATATTTGAATACATACGTGAGTGTATATGTGAATAATTTTTGTAAGGTCACTCATTTTAACCTTATATTAATGTTAATGCTAACCGTTTGATACTGTAACATTAGCTAACGTTAG
Source organism: Adelosebastes latens (assembly GCA_916700685.1). NCBI lineage: Eukaryota > Metazoa > Chordata > Actinopteri > Perciformes > Sebastidae > Adelosebastes > Adelosebastes latens. Next base: position 12,256 of record CAKAKR010050311.1, read on the forward strand.
CATGATTCAAATTCCACAATTTCCACATTTATTGATTCTATGGGTAAATGGGGTAAACGCTCCAGGGTTCGGTTCAACCGGACTAGACAAGGTTGGTGTGAACGTGCCCTTAGTGGACATAAATGATGGTGCCAGCTTGCCCCAATAGCACCATATTACAGCCTGTGAGCAGCTCCTGTCTACAGCGCTCTCCCTCAATACTGGACCAATTTCAGATGTTGTCCCTATTAGTCAGTGAGACACAAAAACTACAAAAAAAAATAGGGGTCTAAGTTGAAAAATACTGAAGTTACGCTCAAATAAAACTATTTAGTTCCATCTCCTGAGTGGTCTCCCTGCTCTCTGTCCAACCTTGAGACGGCTCTTAACAGCAGGTATGTTACCTGAATGTTTACATCACTTCCTTAAATAGAATAATAATCATTCATCACAGATAAACTTTATTACATTCATCATATACATACATGAAATTTGACCTCTGCATTTAACCCATCCATAAGGAGCAGTGGGCTGCTGTGAAGCAGTCCGGTGAGCAACTTGGGTTTCAGTGTCTCGCTCACGGACACTGGGACATGCAGACAGGAGGAACCGGGGATCAAACCGCCAACCTCGTGGTTAAAGGACGACCCGCTCAACCCACTGAGTCCCAGATGTTCATGGCTTTATGAGGCTGTGGTCAGTAAGGAGCCCTCATCATGTTTGAACCATCAAACCAAATATCAAAAAAGCCTAACATCTATATAATCTATATCTATAAACATATATATATCAGTCATCATGAAAAATAACCCTGATTTGCATATAATTGCTACCTGAACTACTTTGCATAAAGTCGAAAATGCAGCTATGTCTCAACAGCTGCACATCAACAGTCACAGACTGAAAGAGAGGAGCAGAGAAGAGATGAGGATGGAAAAAGTTCTTCTCAGCATCGTCGCTCTGTCAGGCAAGTTTGATATATTTTTATTAATTTCCCATTTTTAATACTATGTATTGTGGTATCCCTGTGACATTACTTTAGGTGTACAATACTCTCCCTTCTTTGATGTACAGTCTAACTTTAATGTAAAATGATCATCTACATTAGTGAGTTAATTGTCATTTGTATTACATTTAATAAAAATGCATGTGTGTCACTACAGGGCTGTGTGCTGTCTCATCACCTGCTAAACGTCAATACCATTTTGTTTATGACCCGAAGAACTTGACTGAAGCACAAAGTTACTGCAGAGAGAAATACACAGACCTGGCCACTATAGACAACATGGAGGATATGACGATCCTGAACGACATGGTGGATATAGACAATTTAAACGATTTGCTCTTCCCACAACACAGCGATGTGAGTTCACTTTTCTCTCTCTTAGTATGTCAGTGACAGGTGACAAGTGGTTTGAAAGTTTTGCACTCACACAGTGGTGGAAAGTGAGTAAATGAACTGTACTTCAGTAAATTAATTGTACTCTACTTGAGTATTTTAATAGGCTACTACATTTCAGAGGGAACCTCTGGTTTAATCTTAAAGGAGCAGTGGGTAGGATCTGGCAGTGTCTAGCGGTGAGGTTGCATATTGCAACCAACTAAAGCCTCTCCAGTGTACCAAGTGTAATAATAATAATTAATAATAATTAATAAATTCAACTTATATAGCGCTTTTAAAGAACTCAAAGACGCTTTACATTATCGGGGGAAACGGTGTGAGACAAACAGGAGACAGACGACACACACAGGCGCACTCTCATACATACACACGGACAAATGGGTA
>CAKAKR010050312.1:0-14193 GCA_916700685.1 Adelosebastes latens
TTGTTTTATAGTATTTTGGGGGATTTTATTTATCTTTTTATTTGGCTTTGTAGAAAGCTGAGAGGAAGTTAGGGGGCAAAGTGAAAGGGGAAATGACATTCAACAAAGTCGGAATTAAATAGCGGCCGTTTCAATTAAATTGCATTACGTCATTTTTTAATGATGAATCTTGCTTACATACCTTCAGATGAGAAGAATGTAACCTGCTGAATAACAAAAATGAAATGCTGATGTGTACAATATAAATTACAGGTATTTAAGTAATAGTTTAAAATATGATAACTGTTCCATAATGTTAATATTATGTCTTTCTGAGTACCTAAAACACGTGCACCTGTGTAACCTGCTGTGTATCACAAAGAACTCAATGCTCAAAATCATATTTACCTTTATTTGACTTCAACTTGAAACTCATCATCTGATGATGAAGATTTTAGATTTATTGCAGATTTAGATTTCATTCAGACAAGAAGGCACATTTAGAGAACTGAGAGAAACATTTAGAGAAGTAATAATGGTGTAAAACGAGCCCAGTCATTGTGTCAGCGCCGACCTTGTCACCGTTGCTAGATCAAGGCGAGTGTGTGGTGCGTGATAAACACACATTGTGCTTCACTGTTATGAGCTTTAGTGGAGACAATCAGTCTTAAAGAGGCAGAACAAGCTTTGTTTTTTTTACCAAATATTTAGAGCGATGATTATGACGCTCAAGAAGAGATTATGTTTCTCCATCAAGCTCACAACCTCTCACGATGACCAGGATCCACTGATATGGTCCGGTATGACCCCATCTGCTCTACGATTGTCGTACCACCCTGTGATGACGAAAAAGGATTAGTGATTTTGGGGCAATGTGTGAAAAAGCAGCTGTGATTGCAGCACATCTGTGATGCCAACAAACAACTTACAAGATTTGTTTTTCTAATTGGTCTTCAGCTGCAGAGATCAGACTGACAGTCAGCTTTTGTTCACATGGCCGGTGGCTAAAAACAAATTTTACTGACTGAATTGCAGTCTATGTGAGCATAATTTCATTTTATATAATTTTATTTTCTTTGAGTCAAACATTTGCCTAATAATGTCAAATACTAAAGCTTTAATTGGCTAATTTGCTATTAACTCCTTTAATGAGAGAAAAACTCAGATTGGAATAGTTCAGTTTGTTTACAATTTATAGAAACACTTGACTTGTATAAAGACATTTTATTTATGATGTTGGTCATTGGTGCTTTTTTTTTTTTTTATATATATATATACAGTATGTACCTATTTATTCACATAATTACGTACGTAATAGTCCTCTCTATTCTACCTTTATTTGTTCAGCTTTGTCGTCCTCGTTCTTAGCTATTATATCTATTTCTGTGTAAGTATGCTGAGAGTGTCACTTGTATGTGCACACATACCTGGCCAATAAAGCTCATTCTGAGTTTGATCTCATGTTACTTTAAAGACCTCGGGCATTTACAGTGGTCTGGCCTCGTGTCCATTAGAGTCATGCTGTAATCCTCGTCCCCACTAAGGCTGAAGCCAAATTGCTTTGAGCTCAGATGACCTCAGTAACCATCAAACCACCATCACTGTTTGTATTTATGCCTTGAGAGAAACACAATGTTGTAATGTAGACAGTTAATATATATTTCAGATTCATAAACATATTTATCAAAATACAATTTTATAAACTACGCGACACAAACCAGAATGATTACAAACACACAGACGGGGTTCGAAATCAACACAGCAAGCGCCAAATGCGGGTACATTTTATGTTAGGTGAGTAATTCTCAGAAGGCTACCACCAGCCAGAGCAGACTTTCTCATTTTACAGCCAAAGAGTACACTACAAGATGTGCGCTGCCTAGTTTGACCGTTTGATCGGAGTTCGTTAGTGATTGACAGCATCCAACAGCCAATAGGAACGCGCCCTCTCTCTCTAGATTTTTTAAAGCCTTACAGCTGAGGAGGTGCAGAAGTCTAGTTTTCTCTCAGAACACTTGAATTACAATATGCTGAAAGGTTATTATAGAATTTTTGCCCATTGACGCCCAAAATATTTTGCCTATTGAAGCCTTAACTCTAGCCAAGAGAGCGAATAAGTGTTTTTCCCAAAATGTCAAAGTATTCCTCTAATTAAACACCACAACCCAGCATGTGTCCTAACAATATTCCTCTTTGTGTTTCAGCCCTGAGATGAGTCCGCTGAAGCCTGTGCCTCAGATTAGAATAGAAATGGACCCAGACGATGATAATTCATTCTACTGGAAGGAAAGAGGATCTGAAACGTTTCTTTAGAGCAGCAAACCACCACCAGACTCCTGCGGCACCCGCAAGACAACTTTTACTTTCCTTTATTGACTATATTCTTTTTAACTCCAAAATCCTCTCCACGATTTCAAGACTGTCTTCTGAATATGTCGCACAGAAACGAAAGGGAACTCACTAAGACAAAAAAAAGCTCTAACAAGACACAAGAAAACTTTCTTTTTCTAATAATGAAGCCATTTCTTTCCTCACAATCTTCTCTTGGTATTTTCCTCACAGCTCCACAGTAAACTGATAAATATAACTCCTCACTTCTCTTCTATGCAACTCTTTTCACATATCAACGCTGCATGAAATGCCCTCCCTGCTCTTTTTTATATAAATATATACATAAATATCATCTGTTTGAATTTTTATATAAATTGATTTACTCTAATAACATTTTCCTGTAGCAGGAAAATTATGTTTTTTATAGCTCTACCTCTTGTTTTAGAATAAAAGCTGAACAAATGCAACATGTTGATTTTTGACGCAGAATGGGGTTTTGATATTTTCTCTCTGTCCTCTTGTAGAGTTGAAATGATTCAAGAGATTCACTGTATTATAGCTTGTGAAGGAAACGTGTGCAAATAGATAATTTTAAGTTAATTAACAGTTAATTAACAATGCATATTTGTATGTGCAGATGAGGTAAATATTTTTATCATCACTTTATGATGCAGTTTTGATTGCTTCACCTTCTCTTTTTAATTTTCTGAATCTTTCTTTCACTTCAAAGCTTTTGTTACTCTTTTAAATTAAATCATTTCTTTATCTTTTTTTTTTTTTCTTTTTTTTTTTAAATGATCATTTTGTGTGTATGTTGGTAACTTTTTCTTGTGTTCATTTTGTTTCTCTTTATGGGTAGAAAACAGTTGAGCGATACATAATCATCGGATTTTCCTCAGCCAAACTTAAACTCTAACTAGGAATGCATATCATATAATCGCTTGTGCTGCACAAACTACTCTACCGAAGTGGCTTATAAGAGATCGATCCAGACAGAAATTATTACGGTAACGCTGTGACGAGGGATTACGAGAAGGGAATCAGATCCATGTAAACTCCACGCAGCAGGTTTATTTCCTTTTGTCTCGGCTGCTGTCGGAGTTATCTTATGATGGGATCACATGTTTCTTTTTTGTTTTATGTATTAAAGGTTTGGATTTTTTCAAGTCTATCTTAATACAGTAGTCACATGCAGTACTGTATGTACACTGATTGGTCGCTGTCGCCATTCTTCATGTGCAGGCCGTCACTTTGTAGAGCAACTAAACTGAAAGTTATGGGGGAGAAAACACATCCATAGTTAGAGTATATTCGTGCATACAGATACAAAGAGGCTGGCAGTCTCTTACAAGCCTCAAGTTTGCAGCTTGTTTGTGTTAATTAACCATTGCTCCAATAAGACAGTTATTTTTTCACATTGCCACTATATTGACGCACACCAATGATATTGATGTTTTTAGGTGGCTGAAATACGTTTTTCTGCCGTCCCCGTCCACAGCACTGTATTGATGTGCTCTGGTGTCGGTACTCATGTCTGCTTTTCCAAGTTGGGGGCGTGCCGACCGTCATCTACTGTCGGTAATACACCTACTATGGAGAAGTACCTCATACAACCCCACTTCAAAACTCCAGAAATATCCCTTTAATACAGACTTGTCAAAATCCAAACTTAAAACAAAACATCCACCGTTGTTTTTAGGAATGAGGCAGAACATGTTGTACAAACTATTCACTGTATTTCCTACAGCGTGGCCAGTGAGTCCACACAGTCCCATCCAGAACCCTCTCAGATGTGACTTTTATTGGCCAGTATTATAAAGCACTGTTCATCATTACAGTATCCCCACTTTATCTGTAAAGGGCACACTGAAGCACTTTCTCGCTTGAATGTTTAAGTCTTTAGTGGAAGTCCTCTCTGTCTTCATCACTGCTATAGAAGTCAAATTGAACCGTGTGATAAATGAGACGCCTTCCTCCTCTGTAAATCATGTACATAAAAGGCACGTCGGCTCAAACCAAAATGCAACAAGTTATTGTTCCATCACGGTTTGTTGTGTTTTAATTTGTTCATGTCCGTTTGTTTCAGTCCATCAGCCGAAGTAACGACGTAATTTATACTCCACATCAGTGTTTTTAGTCGTCACCAGCAGCGAGTGGGAACTTAAGTGTGACTTAATGTCTGAGACACATTATTATTTGAGTGGAGTTGTGAGTTTAAAGTGTCGTACTGTGTCAGCATGTCAGGACAAAAATCTACAACATCAAATGAATTGTTAATTATGTTAATTTTAGCGTACGGGATAAATACTGATACATTTGTTTTGATTAACTTTTTGTGACTTTTTAGAAACAGGTGAAATGGTTTATTTTAGAATTTATATTTTTCAAATGAAATGTACATGGGAAATAAACAGAATTATCAAACAGTGATGGTGTGCTGCTTTTTATGAGAGGAAAAACTCAAAAAGTAACTTTATATGAAATATAGGGCTGCAACTAACAATTATTTTCATTGTCCATTAATCTGTTGTTTATTTTCTTGATTAATCGATTAGTTGGTTGGTCTATAAAATGTCAGAAAATGGTGAAAAATATTGATCAGTGTTTCCCAAAGCCCAAGATGATGTCCTCAAATGTTTTGTTTTGTCCTCAACTCAAAGATATTCAGTTTGCTGTCATAGAGGAGATAAGAAACCAGAAAATATTCACATTTAAGAAGCTGGAATCAGAGAATTTTGACTCATTCTATATCTCATACTGCACATTATTATTATTATTATTATTATTATTATTATTATTATATTATATTATTATATTATATTATTATTACTATTATTATTATTATTATTATTATTATTATTATTATTATTATTATTATTATATACATTATATGTAAAGTAAAGCTACAATATTATACTGAAACCCTCCTTGTCAGAGTTTTCTAATGATTAGTGATTCAGTAGCTCCCTCTAGTGTCTGACCAACTGGCTTACAACCTACAGAAACTGGAATAATCAATCAGGGTCAGGAAAAAGAAAGGTTTGGTTAACTTTATGAAGTTTAAGTAAAGCTGCAATACTCTACAAAGTCACTAGATACAGTATGCACTCCCACTGAGGTGTTTTCAATTACTGTGGCTGATTAGACTTCTGATCTTCATCATTCAGAACAATAAAGTAAGCTGTCAATCAATCAGAGTCCTGACATTTTTATGTAGACGAATAATAAAAATAAAAAAAACATCCACAGAGCCTTTAGAAAGGTGCTGAATAAAAGTATGGCTTTTCCTGAAAAACAATATTATGATTGTGAATTAATCATTTAAAAGATTTTGGCGGGTCCAATATTAATGTTTTGTTTATCTCTATGGAAGATATCTGACGGCTTGTGAGCCAATAGTAAAACGACGTAGGTATCATGCGGTATCTCGGGTTGTCATTTGAAAAAACGGATAAATGGCTGAGATTGACGGTAAGTGTCTGGCAACGACTTGTTGTGAAGTAAATGCAATGGAACGGGGGAGGGAGAATGCAACATCTAGTGGCTGAATGTTATCAATGTTTTCAATAGCACCTTTAATATACAGCTGCTTTTATGCATTAAGTTCATATAATTGCTGCCGATTTCATTGAATTTTTATGTGTCATTGTTTGCAAAAAATACATTTACAAAGATTTAAATACCGACACTGCTATACTAATATAAGTAATAGCTTGGTTGTCCATTGGGGGTAATGTCAAGGATCACTTTGCAGTGCCGCCTTTTATAATCACATCAACAAAAGCAACAGGATGTCAATGTGGTTGTTGACGGTCCAAAAATGAGTCACAAAACTGCAGTAAATGCTCCAAAATCATACTCCAAGCAGAAGTAAAACTGTTTAAATTGTCTAATTAATTAAATTAGAGTTGTTCATATTATTTCGCTCTGTGTCTATAATCAGGAGCATTCCAGTTAATTAGCAGATAAATACACATCAGCAAATTACAAAATGAATTGAAAAGTACAATTTCATGCCAAAATGAATGACTTGAATACAGAATCACATTCACATTCACTCAGATATAAAAAGGTAAATGCTCCTTGTTTCCACTAGAGGACTAACAAGAGCTGTGGAGGAGAGATACTGCGTGCTTGTGTGTGTATGTGTGTGCGCGCTACTTGTTTCTATATCTTTGTGAGGACCAGTTTGACATTTGGACCTTGAAAAATGAGGATATTCTCTCTCGTCCTTGCGTCTTCACCGCGTTAAGGTCAGCCATTTAGTTATGATCGTTACATTTAAAGTATTAAAGTGAATTTACTAGTCATGAGGAGGTCTACACAGACAAACAGTTGAATAATGTCATCTGTGGCTCTGGAGGAACAGATAGCCTGAGGTATAAACTGGGGCTGTGTGGGGTTTAAAAGATGTGGGACAGGGAGGAAGGGAAGTTGCATTTTCATTCTGAAACACACTGGCGCCAGCAGGTCAGTTTTTATTTATCCAGTGAAATATCTCAACATCTACTGGATGAAATAATGCACCAAACTCACGCTAAATTTTGGCAAGGAAAAACTGGCATGACCATTTTAAAAGGGGTCCCTTGACCTCTGACCTCAAGATATGTGAATGAAAATGGGTTCTATGGGTACCCACGAGTCTCCCCTTTACAGACATGCCCACTTTATGATAATCACATGCAGTTTGGGGCAAGTCATAGTAAAGTCAGCACACTGACACACTGACAGCTGTTGTTGCCTGTTGGGCTGCAGTTTGCCATGCTATGATTTGAGCATATTTTTTTATGCTAATTGCAGTACCTGTGAGGGTTTCTGGACAATATTTGTCATTGTTTTGTGTTAATTGATTTCCAATAATAAATATATACTTACATTTGCATGAAGCAGCATATTTGCCCACTCCCATGTTGATAAGAGTACTAAATAATTAACAAATCTATCTTTAAGGTGCATTCTGAACAGATAAAAAATGTGCGATTAATTTGCGATTATAACAAAATTTTGTCCCATTCGACGCATTCTACATTAATTTGCAGAATATGTTTATAGAGATTATCAAAATCTCAAATAATTAAAATGTGATTACAATTACATGTTTTTCTGGAAAACCCCCTTTTTGCATTAAACAAAAGACGTCAAACTTCTCAAATGTTGCTGCACTGTTGGTATTATAACACCTATTATGTTTAATTTCCAAACATAATCTTTGCTAATACATGGATAGCCTTGAATAAACAATATGAACTAAAAACTATGCAAAGTTTGGTTGACTGAATATGAACTTTAATGAAAATATAAACAGGAATATATGTTTCCTTTGACATAAAACATCTTTTCATACAAAGAATTTCAATGTCATCCTCCTGATATTGGTACATTACATTGTGACACATGCACAACAAACAAGCACTTGATAGTTTAACAATGCACCAAGGTAAAAAAACTGAAGCGATGTAGACTATCGCCCATTTCCATAATGTTAAAACACAAACGGATAAAGCTACAGTATATAAGAAAGTAGTTGTTTGGCAGTCCATGAGAACAAGCTTAGTTCAAACTTTAACACTGTATACAAATGCTGGAGATAAAGAAATGTTTTCTGAATTTTTCAGTCATAATGATTCAGCTGCTGTCACGAAAGCGGCTTTGCTTCCTTTATCTTCCCTCCTCGGCTATCTGCCTCTGTCTGCTCTGTTACTGTAAACAACCTGCAACACACAATAGGAAGCTACATTTTTAAAGCTGCATTAAAGGAGACATATCACGCTCATTTTCAAGTGCATACTTGTATTTGGAGTTTCTTTAGAACATGTTTACATGCTTTAATGATAAAAAAAAAACACATTATTTTTCACATACTGTCGGTCTGAATATACCTGTATTCACCCTCTGTCTGAAACACGCGGCGCGGCGCATTTCCCGGCCGGTGGCATCAGCACTGGATGTTCCCACGCAACCGAGCTCAACCTCAGGAAAGAGACTGACAGTGTGTCCGCGAAACAGTTCAGCTTCAGATGGTTGATCTGCACAACTGTACCGGTACAAGGTAGCGGCGGGGGGAGCAGCTACAGGCCGACGACTCACTGAACGAAGCCGGGAATAAAGACTGTAGTGCAGCTAGCACTATATCATATAGTCCATCTATGCAGTCAAACTGCAAATATGCAGTCATGTGCTCTGACCCCATGACACATGTTGAGTGACAGCCCCCTTATTTGCATAATGAGATGTAAAAATAAATGAATAAACAAAAGAATACAGAAATAAATAAGGGGTGAAATGCTAATGGAAAATATAAATAAATACATACAATATACGTATACAATAAATAAAAAAATAAAAGCAAAAATAAATTAATAAATAATAAATGCAAAAATAAACATATCAATTTAAAGATTAATATAAATACATAAATAAGTGAAAGGGAAAATTAAACAGAAGAGAAATAAATAAGCGAATTAATACAAAGATAAATAAATAAAGAAGCAAATTAAAACAGAAATATCAATTTATGTCACATTTTATTAATTAATCAATGGCTATATTTATATTTTATATGATTTTTGCTACATTAAATGACATATTTATATAATTGTTGAGTCATTTTTTTTATTCATTAATATATTATTGATTTTGGCAGGTTCCATCGTCCATAGTGACATAGGAAGGGGAGCCAAATCTAAATGGCTTGTTGAATCACATGTTTTCTGATCTAGACAGCCCACAAAAAATCTGACTGGTTTGTCTTATTTCACAGTTTGTGGGTCGGTAGGTACTCCAGATATCCAAATGTATGAACACAAGCACCGAAAAAGTGACCTCAGCTGACTGTCATGAACCCTGATGAAATTAGTTTCTACATTATGGGCACCACAACTTGTACGGGAACTTCATTTATTCATTAATTTATTTATGTCTGGCGCGTTAATTTAGTTTGCCCTTTTACCTCCTTCACTGATATTTGACTGAACGTTACTAATAGGAGGTTTGCAATTTAATATTCTCTGTTTGATTCACTTATATTTCGTCACGACTGTGTAATGATTTGAGAACCTACTTTATATTTCTCATGTGTGCTGTAGATGAAAGAGTGATAAAGGCAAAACAGAAGTGAAGGGAAGAGATATGTAGGACAACAAATTATCAGTATTATAATTTCTGTCCAAAACAACCCATTTGAGTGTTTTCAGATCTGCAGGAAGACATCATTATTCAGTGGCAAGGCTGCCACTGATGATTATTTTCATTATCTATAACCTGGTGATTATTTTCTCAATTCCTCGTTTATGTAATGGCAGAAAACTGAAAAATTGACATCACAATTTCCCCAGAGCCCACAGAGACATCTTCAAATTGCTTGTTTTGTCTCACTAACCCAAAAAATATTCAATTTAAATGATCTAAAACAGAGAAAGGCAGCAAATCCTCACATTTGAGAAGCAGAGAATGCTATTTGTACTTGAAAAAATTGACAAAACGATTAATTTATTATCAAAATAATTGTCTGTTGATTGACAGATTGATAGATTATTCGACTAATTGTTTCACCTCTACATATTATTAAAAAAAGACAAGTCAAATGCCACCTGTTGGAGCCATTTCCATGGTGACCAAGGAGTGGCGCTGTGGGTTGCCATGATTAGAGACTAATTAGATTCAGGTGCGCTTTACGGATGTTGCGCACAACGTGGCGTGGTGGTCTGTGGTTTCTGACTGCGCGTCAGGAGGGTAATGGTGGTGTTTAATTTGGAGAGATTCATTATAGAGTGTAAAGATAAATGGCTTGACAACGCTGGACAGCGGAGGAAAGTGAAAAGAGGTAGGTTAACTAGTAGACCATTTAGGCCTACATGGCCATTCAAAATGTGTGCACACAAAATAGCCTAACTAATGGAGAAGTCACAATGCATTGATGTTTTAGTTCAACGTGACAGTTTGTTAAAAGGTTTGTACAGAAAGTAAACGTTTACAATGCTTGATTTTAGTTGTAGGCCTACATATTGGAATGAAAAGCAGTTTTTGTGTGGTTGTTGCTGTTTGCAGGTTGTTGTAAATCCATGATGTCTTGTTGACTTTTTTCACTTTTTTTCGACATACTAGACTTTTTTTTATCACTTTTTTCGACATGCTATACTATGACCTTTTTTATCATTTTTTTTTTACATACTATATGATGACTTTTTATCACTTTCTTACATACTAGACTGACCTTTCTTTTTATCACTTTTTTCAATATACTAGACTGACTTTTTTTTATCACTTTTTTCAATATACTAGACTATGACTTTTTTTTTTATCACTTTTTTCAATATACTAGACTATGACTTTTTAAAAAAAATTTCGACATACTATACTGTCTTTTTTTTTATCACTTTTTTTTTTTTTTTTACATACGATACCATGACTTTTTATCACTTTTTTTTTTACATACTGTACTATGACTTTTTTGAACGTGTTATACTATGACTTTTATATCACATTTTTCTCGACATGCTATACTATGACTTTTTTCGACATAATGTACTATGACTTTTTTTTTATCACTTTTTTCAACATACTATACTAAGACTTTTTTCGACATACTATATTATTACTTTTTTATCACTTTTTTCGACATATTATACAATGACTTTCTTTCTTTTTTTTTTTTACATACTGTACCATGACTTTTTTAAACATACTTTACTATGACTTTTTTTTATCACTTTTTTCAACATACTATACGATGACTTTTTTATCACTTTTTCCGACACACTATACATACTATGAATTTTTTCGACATACAATACTATTACTTTTTTTTCTTTCTTTTTTTTTTTTTACATACTATACAATGACTTTTTTTCACTTTTTTCGACATACTATTTTTGCGTTCCGACATTTAGGGTCCAAGGGATGGAGGGTGTAAAAATAAACCCAGGATAGAGACACGGGCAACAGATGTGTGCAAACAATGAGTAATTATTTATTAACAACAAATGGAAAGTGTACAAAAAAAATTTAATTTACTTTCTATCTAACAGAAAGCGCAACTGCGAAAATGCCTAACAGAACTACAACAATAAACACACTTAATTCCCTACAGGAAACCACTTCTGCCTCCAGCACACACGCCAACCACCGACGTAAGAACTGCACACAAAGTGTAACATCTGCCGTTTGGCCAACTTGCACCGTCTGCTCCTCTTTCCCTCTTTCCTCTTATTCGCCCCACCCTGATTGTTGATTGAGCGCAACCGCGTACTTCCAGTTACTACAGCTGCACAGCGGGGGAGGGCAGCACCTGAAGAGACACAGGAGAGGGAAAATGTAAAACACACAACATACCATGGCACGTAACAACTATACTATGACTTTTTTCAACATTCTATACTGACATTTTAACACTGAATAATATGTCAAAAAGTCACAGTATAGTATGTCATGTCGAAAAAAGGGATATAAAAATCATAGTACAGTATGTCGAAAAAAGTGATAAAGTCATAGTATAGTATGCCAAAAAAAATCATAGTATAGTATGTCGAAAAAGTGCTAAAAAATCATAAAAAAATCATACTATAATATGTCCGAAAAAGTGATAGTATAGTTTGTCGAAAAAAGTGGTAAAAAGTCATAGTGTATTATGTGAAAAGTGATGTCATATTATAGTACATCAAGAAAGTCATAGAATACTATGTCGAAAAAAGTGGTAAAAAAGTCATAGTATGTCGAAAAAAGTGCTGAAAAAAGTCATAGTATAGAATGTGAAAAAAATCAAAGTATAGTATGTCGAAAAAAGTGCAAAACAAAAGTCATAGCATACTATGTCGAAAAAAGTCATAGTACAGTATGTTGAAATAAAGTCACAGTAAAATATGTAGAACAAATTCAAAAAAGTCATAGTATAGTACTGCCAGCAGCTCTTTGACGGAGGACGTCAAGGTGTTGGACGTCTTGTTAATCTGGTCGTGGTAGATGGTCTTCTGCTCGTCCGCAGCTTTCAGAGTCTGCTCAGTTTGGCTCAGTGTGCTTTTCACCTCCTCTAGCTCCCTGGTCAAGGCTTTGTTGGCTTGCTCCACCTGAGCTTTCACCTTTGCATCTTCATCCATTTGAGTGTATCGTTGAGCTTCTCGTCTTGTTCTTCCAGCCAATTAGGGCAGTCTTTCTTCAGGTCGGTGTTTTGTCTCAGCAGCCGTCATCTCTGCTACTGCACCACTGCTCACACACATACACACTTCATCAGTAAAGGTATGAACAACACAACACACACCTATAGAGAATTCAACTGGTTCTTACCCGTCTTGTGTGTAATGTAGGACTAAACAAAGGTCTGTTGTCGCAACATGTTTTCTTTGTTCAGGACCTGAAGATCAGATATTGTAGTTAATTAAAATAGGAATATATACAACAAAAACACAGATTCATACTTTATATTAAAGTCAGCATGACTCCATGTTTCTCTGTGTTGATGCCTCAGAAACATCTGAAGCATCCTTTAAGAAGTTTCAAAGTTTTTCTTTATCCTAAATTGTAGGTTCAACGTGGACTCCAGGATACTCTGCTGCTTCTACAGGTGCATCATCGAGAGTATCCTGACCAGCTGAATCACCGCCTGGTATGGAAGCTGCACCGCCCTCAACCATAAGGCTGTACAGAGGGTGAAAACTGCTCAGCACATTACCAGGACAGAAAGCCAACAGGATCATCAGGGACCCTGACCATCCCACCCACAAACTGTTCTGCCTGCGGCTGTCTGGCAGACGATACCGTACCACCAGGCTCAAGGAAAGCTTCATCCCGGAGGCCATAAGACTCCTGAGCTCATCACTTACCACCACACTGTCACTTTAGCTCTATATACTCTACTTAGTGTTTTACACCTCTGTGTATATATATATTTATTACTTCTCATTAGGCATAAACTGTACATACTACATCCTGTTTACATTCAGTTTATGCATTTGAAATACTCTGTACCTTTAATTTACTATTTATTTTAGCCCTATATTGTAACTTGCGCTATTAAATGTCTTAGATTTTCCTTTTTATATACACATATTTAATTAGCATTGTTGAAGCGAACCTGAGATCCAAGATTTTCATTGCTAACTACTGCTTTGCTTTAATTGTTGTGCATGTCATAATAAATAAAGAAACTTGAAATGTAGCCTTAAAAAATTAATGCCCAAACTGTTTTTTTTTTTTTTTTTGTTGATAATTTCAACACTAAGTTTGAGGCATCATGAGGCATATTTTCGCCTCACTTTTAGCATTTAAATTTGAACACTGGAGTGTTTTTGCAAATGTACTATGAATCTAAACAATATAAAGGCAAATTAATAAGATAATACATTTTAAAAAGATTGGAGGAATTGCTAATTGTAATTTTGAACTCAAACGCTCATTCTACCACCACACTAAATTACATTCTCAAATTTAACACTTTACTTTTCCAAATCCATTCACATCGGCATAAATTAGATCCACCACACAGCACGAGTTTTCATTAAAACAAAACTATGACTGGTATGATAACTGTACGCCAAATTAATCAGAAAATGTCTGAAAAAAAAGTCAGATAAAAATGTCCGAAATAAAAGTCCGAAAAGAAAGTCTGAAAAAATGTCAGAAAAAAAGTCCTAAAATAAAGTCTGAAAAAAAGTCCTAAAATAAAGTCTGAAAAAAAAGTCTGAAAAAATGTCCGAAAAAAAGTCTGAAAAAATAGTCCGAAAAAAAAGTCTGAAAAAAGATATCTAAAAAACTGTCCGAAAAAATAGTCTGAAAAAATGTCTGAAAAAAGAGATCTAAAAAACTGTCCGAAAAAAAAGTCTGAAAAAATGTCCGAAAAAAAAGTCTGAAAGATGTCTAAAAAACTCTCCGAAAAAAAAGTCTGAAAAAAGA
>CAKAKR010050313.1:0-38492 GCA_916700685.1 Adelosebastes latens
AGAAGATATTCTTTTTTTTAAAAGAAACTGATTTAGCCTAAATAATCTATTTCCCCCTATTCATCAATTTTTTTCCAAGCGTAAAATGATATTGCACAGTGAGAATGAAATGAAATTCCACCTGAAAATATTGCACAGTATGAATTACACCTGAGTAGTAATAATGATATTGCACAGTCATTATACAGCATAGTGCAGTTGTTTTCAGTATTTGGTGTGTAAGTGTATGTGGTCTACTGGGAGCAGTGCTGGTTGTGGAGTCTGACAGCTGCAGGATAAGGAAGGACCTACGATAGCGCTCCTTCACACACTTCAGGATTGAGCGTTTTGATACTTTCACGGTGTTTATATAGCACTGACACCTGTTTTATAAAAAAAAAAAAAAAGACGTGAAAATCTCACTTTTTACAATATGGGACCTTTAAATTATAGTAATTCACAACCACTAATTCCTTCTTTTCAACCAAAAGTACACTGCAACCGTACACTGCAACCGGAAATAAACTAGTTGTGACATCACAAAATTACAGAAATCCTGACAGCTTGTTTCAAACACACAGTTTCTGAATACGGGCTGTGTGTATTTCTCCATGGATTGAGCGTTTTGATACTTTCACAGTGTTTGTATAGCACTGAAACCTATTTTATAATAAGAAAAATAAAAAAAGACATGAAAATCTCACTTTTTTACAATATGGGACCTTTAAATTATAGTAATTCACAACCACTAATTCCTTCTCTTCAACCAACCCACACTTCCTCCACCACATCCTCCAGTTCCAGGGAAATCTCAAGGCCTATGGAAAGGAGGCTAGGTCATAGCGTCATCAACGCGTAATATTTGAGGGGGGGTATGACACATGCGCAGTAAGATCCAGTACTAAACCTAGACTATAACCAGAAATATCAAGAATTAACACGATATCCTATGAGATATATGTCATGAGCCATTGAATGACTGAAGTATTTTAGTACAAAATGCTAAAATGTTTGCTTAGGATGCACATTACTTTTGATTTTCCAGTGTTTGACACTTGATACATACAGATGAAATGTTTTCTGATGTATATTTGCCACAGCCACACATTTCTTTGTCATCTATAATTCTTAGAAGCTTTATAACATCATTGTCCTTCATCTCTTACTTAGCTATAGTTTCTCCTCTGTGTTATTTATTAGTATGATTTTGTGTGCCCTCTTTGTAAAGCGTGCTTGGGTTTCTGAAAGGCGCTATATAAGTCCAATTTATTATTATTATTATCTCACATTTAAGGTATGTTGCTGCCCTCTACAGGAAATAAGAATTATATTTTCTCCATTGCCATGTACGATTTCAACAAGTCTCTCTGGCCTCATAATCATGACAAATTTGGACTATTTTTCTGCCATAACACAGGTTGTATTTAAGTAATTATGAATTATTTCCAAAATTGAAGACACTACTGAGACAGTAGATACAAATATATATTGGTTCGCGTTAAATAAAGATATTCCACGGAGGCATTCACCTCCGGAAGCCAAGAAATGCAAATCGCCCTGTATTTTTGTGGATGTGACTTTACACAACACAAATACAAAAATACATTTGTGGGTAGTGAAATATTTGTGAATTGTCCTCTGTGGATTACAACTATTATCTACAGATCTGCTGCAGTACCAATTGGACAAAATTCTGTAAACAAACAGGAGGAAAGTTACAAATGTCACATGGCCCACAAATGCACAGGAAGCGATCTGCAAATGCGAAATAGATGCACAAATGTGTAGATATCGCTTTACATGTAAACCTAAAAATACGTATTTACAGAGTTATGCGTATTTTGCAAATCGCCCTGTATTTTTGTGAATGTGACTTTACACAACACAAATACAAAAATACATGTTTGTGGATAGTGAAATATTTGCATATCATTGTTCATATTTGTGGAATGTCTTCTGTGGGTTACAACTAATAAAGTCCAATAAAAACTTCCATAGAGGAGGGAAAAGACAGACTGAAGCAATGGAAATAAACAAAGCTGTATAAAGACACTCAGTTAATAACAGTTCCCACAATTAATACACAGCAGTGTTTTTGGAATGACCTTTTGAAATGTCCAGATGGTTTTCAAAAAGGTGTGGGTGGTTAAATGATAACAGCCATTCTTTGCAACGCACCACAGCTTCAGATACACTGCGCATGCGTATTACCCCGAGACCCTTGTCCCATCCTTCTTCTATAGTCCTTGGAAATGCTTGACGCTCATTGGTTGGTTTAAACGTCAATCACTCCTCCTACCCGCCCATCATCAACAACAACACACAGCTTACTGTGGGAAGTTGCCTTGAAGGGCAAACAGCCACAATCAACTAGCCCGAGATGCGAGGAGACAGCTCGACACAAACAATGATGGGGAACTCATAACCAGCATCTTTGAGCATGTTAATCTAACGAAGGACCAAGCTTTGAGCCCTCATAACGTTAGCTAAAGGTCGTCACACTGGAGAGCGAGCTGAGGACAGAGAGGACAGTTAGTCCCCATTAATACTCTGACAGTTGGACAGTCTGTGAAGGACATTAAGTCCCCCATTAAGAGACAGTTGGACAGTCTGTTTCAGGACAGGAAACATGAAGTTCGCTCAGCTTCTGCTGAAGACTGGCTCCATCGCTGGGATACCGAGACAAGTGGAGAGATTTGCTAAATTCTCCCCCTCTCCATTGTCTATGAAGCAATTCATTGACTTTGGTAAGTGTTCATGCATGCTATTTAACTCTTTCCCACACTCACATAGCAGTTGTTGCACAACTCACGTTAATGTGTTTAAACCAGGTCTTTGACAGATGGTCAAGCAGGTCTTATGTTTTCTGTTGTGCAAATTATTCTGAAATTACCACTTTGAACTTTGGGGTTTTGATGATTAGTGTGTGGACACAATTGAATCCTGCAATGACCAACAGAAGAAACAAAAAAAATAGCTGATGTGGTTGTTGATCTCTTTACTTTATTTGCAGTAACAATCATTCTTCCACATAAAAAAGACAGGACAATACATACAAACATTCTTGACAATCCAAAATATCATCATAAAAACAAGACAAAGATTTCACATTCATATGTCACCTCAACAGTACACCATTCAGTTAAATAATAGATATAGTAAAATAGGTTTATAGAAGTATATAACACTGCTAAGTTATGCAGGTCCTTCCTTCCTGCAGCTGTCAGACTCCTCAACCAGCACTGCTCCCAGTAGACCACTTACACACCAAAAAACTGACAATAACCTGATATTCTCAGGTGGAATTTCATTAATTCATTCATTCATTCATTCATTCATTCATTCATTCATTCATTCATTCATTCTCACTGTGCAATATCATTTTCAACTTGTGCAATTTTGTTAATAGTCTGTTTATTGTCAATACTGTATATACTGCTCCTATTTTTATACTTCTTTCTATTTAAATGGTTCATATTTTTGTTACACTTTGTTTAGCTCTTTTTTACTGTGTTAGCTGATGCATCTTGTTTTTTGCACTGTCCCCTTTGCTGCTGTACACTGCAAATTTCCCCACTGCGGGACTAATAAAGGAATATCTTATCTTATATTTAGGATCCCCATTAGTTTATTACTGTAGTAACAATCATTCTTCCTGCGGTCCACATAAAAAAGACAGGACAATACATACAAACATTCTTGACAATCCAAAATATCATCATAAAAACAAGACATATGTCACCTCAACAGTACACCATTCAGTCAAATAATAGATATAGATATAGTAAAATAGGTTTATAGAAGTATATAACACTGCTAAGTTATGCACTTTCATAGACTAAGCTACTGGAGTTACCCTGCACTATACTCATTTTTAACAGTCTCTTCTGCACTATATTCACTTTTTTTTTAAATATTCGTGTATCACAGCTGTTACCCTGCACTATATTCAGTTTTAACAGTTTTCTTCATCTCCTTGTATTTTTTTTTAATCTGGTATATTTTTTGGTACTTTGTAATACTAACTTTTTGACTGCCTTTTTACTAACATGTTTTGCGCTATGGAACTGTGATGCTGGAAACTTGAAATTCCCTCGGAATCAATAAAGTTACTATCTATCTATCCATCTATCTATCTATCTATCTATCTATCTATCTATCTATCTATCTATCTATCTATCTATCTATCTATCTGTGCATTGACATAATGCAACCTCTCATTTTACTGCTACCTCAGCAAAAATAGACATAAAAAATGCAGACATTTTCATCATGGTTTTCCCGTTTCATTTGCACAATAGGTTCCTCCTCTGATAAAAGACTGTGTCCACAAATAATCCTGGACAGATTTCCTCCAAATTATTAATGCTTAGGAAGTGTTGCTGTTTTATTTTTTGACAGGATGTGGGTCAAAAGTTGGATGCTTGCTCAGTCATTTCTTTCTCTGTCCCCTCATGTGACTGCAGGCTCGGCCAATGCATGTGAGAAGACCTCCTTTGTGTTCCTGCGGCAGGAGCTTCCTGTCAGACTGGCCAACATCATGAAGGAAATTGATTTCCTGCCCGATAAGCTCCTCAGCACTCCGTCCCTAAAGCTCCTCATCAGCTGGTAAGACCTCTAGACTACACCACATATCTTTCTACATAATCTGTTGTAGCAGAATCATTGTTACCGAACAACTTTTCCAACAAGTCTTCCTGCACCTCTCTGCAATATGAAAAGGAACTTTAGGGTGGAGAGAAACTGTAGCGCGAGAGTCCTATTGTTTCTTTATTTTCAGGTTCCCAGCTTACACAAGGTCATACAGGGACATGTGTCAGCAGGGGGTGGTGATGTAACGGTACTGTCTGGGTTTTTTTAAGTCCTCTACTTATTATCTTTCAAAGCATCTAAGAACCATTCATGCAATTTGTCCGCCTTTAGTTTTGGTAAATTCATTTAGTCACAGGCTTACAGCTTTGATCTGATGTAAACATTGCGGTTGTTGTTGTGTGAGGGTTTAATCGAAATCGCCATATGGCCTTTTGCAATTTTCAAATTGCAGGATGAGGATGAAATCGCAATATTTCTTAAAGGTGAAATGTGTGTCTAAATACCATTTTAAATAAAATATTGTCGTGCTGCTGAGATGTCCTGGCCTACACATCATATTCTACAGACTTAAGAAAACATCTTTGTTTGGTACAGATCCCTGCAGAAATCACACCATAATCATTTTAATATGTTTGTCAATGAAAATGAGAATAATGTAAAAATGTTACAATTATCATACCCTCTAATATCGCAAATCATATCATAGTTGTAATATCAGTCAGAAATAATTGCAATTAGATATTTTTTAAAAATAGTGGAGCCCTAATCAAATTGCCTCCTCCCTCACCCTGCTGTTGTTTGTGCACTCGCTGGTTAGATGCCATTGATTTGGGAGCATACTGTATTTGAACCTGATCAGCTAATGTACTGGCTGTTGTCATGTTGGTGTGTTATTCTTATGTAATATACCATAGTATATTATGTATACGCTAGCGGTGTAACGATACACCGATCTGGATCAATATATCTATTCATTGATCAGTGATCCAATGTCATCGATGCAAGTGAAAACATCGATACATATCGTCATCTTTAAGATACGCCTTTATTTTGAAATTCTTAACTGATAAAACACGTTTGCACTTAAACGTGAGAAAAGTGGCACTTTATAGTGAACAACATGAGGTCTATTTTTATTCTTTTCATTAAAAAGAATAGATATTTTTTTAATTTAAATGTCTGGTAAAAGCCCAGTAATAAAATTGTGAAATCATAGTTTAGTTGCTTTTTCTGAGTTGTGTTATATAAAATATTATATTATCTCATATCGATGGGCAGGCCTCTGAATTGAATCGAATCAAAATTGTATCATGGCAGACTTTGTGATATCAGCAAATATTGTAACGTTGTCCAAAGAATCAATATAGTATCGTATCGTAGTGAAACTCATTATTTACACCCCTAGTATACGCTCCAATTTCATGTTGTACCATAAAGATGCAGCGTCGATAATATGCATATACTACATGGTGCATGGCCGCATTTGTTTGTGGTTACTTACAACCGTCACACAGGTAGAGCTATACCAGCATGTGTGAATCTGTTTGCACACTCCCATTTCAATGTACACGGTGTAAAGTCTGCAAACGGTGAGGGTGCAGCCAAGTACAGGTGTGTAGGTGTAGGAGAATTATGTCTGTTGCAGCTGTTAGTAGGAAAGCTGTAATGATTTTCACTTGGAGTTTGTTTTTCCACCACAACTGCTACTTCCCGATGTCAAAAACACAGTATTCTGCTACAGGCTTTACCCTAGTGTGATGGTTATGTGTGGTGCACATGTTAAAACATGTCAACAATTACCCCACCCCCACTCTTCTTCAGAAGACCCACAGGAGAGTCTATATTTGGCCATGTACCTCCTGCAATGTGGCTTCTTTTTCTTCTGCTGCAGAGCTCTTTAGATTGCCAGCAAAAAAGAGTAGATCTGACACTTGTTAATGTTGTAATGTTGACGAAGGGAGAGAGAGGTCACCTTTCGATATTTCCTGGCAAGCTTGTGAAAATCGCAAGTCGCAAAATAGTCTATTTCAAGATGTGCATCTGTTCGCATGACGGGACATAATCCAAAATTTGAGAGCTGAAGGTCAGTTGAGGGACAAACTGAGCACATAGCGAGCCACACTGCCGTTCACCTTTCACCCAGTTTCTCTACTGAGTGTGAGAGAGTGTGAATCACTCAATGAGCTCAGCTGTACTCCAGTCTTCTTCATGCGCTCGCCTACAGATAAAATCTGTGATAAAACAAGAAATGATTATCTAAAGAGAGGACTGTGTTATTCTAATCATGTGGAGAGGCTCTATGCCTAATTACATAATTTGTTTAAAGGATTAAGCGTGTGTCAAGTTTAACAAGAGTTCACTGTTTGCCGGTTAGTTTTTAATGCTTTCACATAAATGTAATGACCAGATAATGGTTTTTTTTCATCATATTGGAGCTTTTTGTCATTCTGATATAGAGTGCTCCAGGGATGATGATATTTTTGTAGCCAACCAGGAAGTTATAATCGCACTGGTTCCCTCGACAAAAAGCCAATGGGATTTTTCCATTGGGTTTTGGATT
The DNA here is from genome assembly GCA_916700685.1 of Adelosebastes latens. Classification (NCBI taxonomy): domain Eukaryota; kingdom Metazoa; phylum Chordata; class Actinopteri; order Perciformes; family Sebastidae; genus Adelosebastes; species Adelosebastes latens. Next base: position 7,133 of record CAKAKR010050313.1, read on the forward strand.
ATTGCAGAAAATAAGCTCTGTGGCAAACACACGTTTATGATACTTACACGTTTGGTTCCGTAAAATAATCTTCACAAATGAACACCACTGTTATGATTTTCGAAGTGTGAATGCAATTGCCAGAAGTAAAAAGCTAAGGTTAGGCTGTAAACGAACTACACCACGGTCGCATGAGAGTGCGTATACACATCGAGGCTGTAAAGGCGGACAAGTCGGCATGATGACGTTTAGTAGTCTCATTTAGCCACTTGTTAGCAACCGTCTTTTTTAAGACACTTAAAGGCTTCAAAATTCACGAGTGGGGTATTTACTGACATATTTTATATTGTAGAAGAAAAACGTTAAAATCTGTGTTAACCACAGACCTTATTTCAGGCATCTAACTAAAAACCCATTCAAAAAACCCATTGACTTCCAGACGAGGGAACCGGAAGTGCTAAAATGCTTGGTTGGTTTTAGGACTCATTCCTGTAGCTCTCTATACAGCACATTAACAAGAGTTGAGTGTCTTTTCTTTTAATATGTATCCTTCTGTGTCCACCAGGTATTCACAAAGTTTGTTGGAGATTGTAGATTTTTTAGAAAAGGATCCAGATGACAAGGATGTCCTGACAAAGTAAGTCATTTCCATGTACAGTACATATGTATTATTTGTGTAAACACTACAATGTCAACAATTTGGTTGTTCTTACTGTTGTTACCAATCCAGTTTGTTAATTCTTCAGTAAATAAAATACTCGACACTGAAGATGGCCTGAGGGCCGAAACGTCATCAGAATAAAAGAAATGCAAATGTAGCCAGAGTGTTAAACACTTTGTTCCTACTTTCAATTCTTCAGTAACTACCAACACCAATCCAATAATTCTGTATTTACTTGTTTACTGCCTATTTTCAACCTCATAAGGCAAAGTTCAGAGTGTAATCAGTCTCATGTTCTTGTACCTTGTTGTAAAGCTGATTGAACATTAATTATGGCTCCATTAAGTTAATGCTCAGTTCAGTAAAAGCAATCATTATTTTCATTTTGAGCAGTTAATCTTGTTTACTCAGCACATATTTCAATATTTGCTACTTTGGTGTGTAGACTTTTTTATCAGGTATCATCTGTTAGAACTGGTTTTACTGCTTTTTGAATTGGATTTCTTCAAATTTATGATTAAGATATTTATAATTAGCACTGCTACAGCCACCATTAGACACTCTGCAAACAGTAGGTTTACCTGTTTGATGGGAAGTAGCTCCAGGCTACGGTAAATGTTTGTTAAAAGATTGTCTTGTGGTTGTATTTTTCCACAGAGCTCAGTCCCGTTATTACAACAATGTAGAGCTGCAACGATTAATCGATTAGTTGTCAACTATTAAATTAATCGCCAACTATTTTGATTCACGGTAGGAGTCATTTTTAAGAAAAAAAAGTCAAAATTCTCTGATTCCAGCTTCTTAAATGTGAATATTTTCTGGTTTCTTTACTCCTCTATGACAGTAAACTGAATATCTTTGAGTTGTGGACAAAACAAGACATTTGAGGACGTCATCTTGGGATTTGGGAAACACTGATCGACATTTTTCACCATTTTATTGACCAAACAACTAATCAATTAATCGAGAAAATAATCAACAGCTTAATCGACAATGAAAATAGGTTAGCTGCAGCCATACAAGAATGTGCTATGTTTAGCAGGCATGTGTGCCCAATGCCCTGCACACTGATGTGTATATATCCTGATAAACCCGGTATACTAGTAGTACCCACCCTCACATACTCATACGTCGCATCATGTCTTTGCCCTCAGCTTTACACAGACTCTGGTAAACGTCCGTAATCGGCACAATAACGTGGTGCCCACCATGGCTCAGGGCGTGGTGGAGTACAAGGAGGCCTTCGGCGTGGACCCCGTCACCAACCAGAACGTCCAGTACTTCCTGGACCGCTTCTACATGAGCCGCATCTCCACGCGCATGCTCATGAACCAGCACAGTCAGTATAGCACTCTGTGATTGACTGTGAGTTAATCAACACAGTTGCTCACACTCGTAGCTCATGTCATTAATGAGGACCTATTATGCTTTTGTGCTTTTTCCCTTTCCTTTAGTGTGTTATATAGTTTTTTGTGCATGTAAAAGGTCTGCAAAGTAACGAAGTCCAAAGTCCACGCCAAAGGGAGAAACACTGCTCCTGAACTGCCTGAAACGCCTTGCTTGAAATCCTGCCCTTTCTTCCGTAACATGGTGATGTCACCAAGTAACACATTTGCACAACGGCTAGTTTGGCACGCCCCCAAACAAAGCTAGTTAGAGAGGAGCAGGTGCGGAGTCCAAAGAGTTTGGTTCGGTTTACCAATCACAACAGAGTGGGCCAGCTGACCAATCAGAGCAGGAAAAAACAGACTGAAAATAAACATAATAGGTCCTCTTTAAATTAAACTCCACAAAGTGCTGATAATGTTTGAGAGCTAGCATTTAAAAATGTCACACAGCAAATTTTGTACTTTATTTTTTGTCTGATCTAAATTTTAAGGTAGTATACATAGTCAACACCCAGCCTGCCTTTATAGCTTTACAGTAGATTTATTGCACCAAATGATACAAGAGTGTATGTGTGACTATGTCAGCAATAAGTGTATTGTTTACATTTCTAACTGCGAAAGAACTCACTCAAAGTTGATACGCGCTTTATATTTGGTTTAATATTCACAATTGTACAGCATCTGTGGACAGTGAATTGTGTCTATTTTGAATCACACACATTCTCTTTTTGCCCTTTAGCATTAATCTTTGAAGGCAGTGCGAACCCAGCCCATCCCAAACACATTGGAAGCATTGACCCCAGCTGTGACGTTGTGGAGGTAGTAAAAGGTAATGAATGACACACACACACACACACTGGATGTGCCATCTATTTTCCACCACTCTCTGTTTGTGCAGATTCACGACTGTTTAACCTTTTATTATCTAATATTTTTAGAGTCAACAGACAGAGTGGGGAAGTGAAAGCATGTCGTCATGCAATAGAGCCCCCTTTGAATGTTGTGTAAACTGGTTCACTGAAAGACATAATGTCCTCTTACATATTGTTCTCCATTTCTCTCGGTGAAAAGTAACCACAGATTTTCTTTTTTTGTTTCACTTTCTAGATGCCTATGAGACTTCAAAGATGCTGTGTGAGCAGTATTACCTGACTTCTCCTGATATGGAGATCACAGAAATGAATTGTAAGTCTTACAAAACAACTATAATGCTTCTATTTGCAAATTATTTTTTTTTAAGTTACTCTTGCCTTTACTGTATCTTTCTCGTTTCACCTGGATATTTTCTGCTGTAGATGTCCAGTGTGAGAGGATAGTTTTACTGGTGTGCTCTTGAACTTCAACTGATTAATCTTTGTTGGTTTAAGTGAAGCCCTTTTTGTCTGGGTCCTGTTAGCTGGGCCTGCCAAGAGACATTCCTCAATATGAAATATTGTCTACAGATAAACAACCTAAACAGAAATAGACCAGGAAAAGGCTTTATTTCATCATGCTCCTCATACATCTGGGGTTGGATAACATTAAAAACTGTAGGTAGTATGATGACAAAAAAAGACTAATATACTGTATACTACTAGGGTTGTCCTGAATACCATTTTTTGGCCTTCAAAGCTTCGGTGAGAAATATTCAAAGGTATTCGAAGTGATGTGACATGCTCCTCTGTCTGTTTGACAGTGTCGCTGCCGCACTACTGTACACACACGCACCTCTACACACAACAAACAGCGATATCCATCAGAGAATAACTAATAACAATGTTGAATATGAATAATGTTGTGGGATTATTCCTTATTTCATGGCCTATTTTGGGATTTATACATTATTACATAATTATATATAAAAACTGAAACAAAAAAAACCCCGCAAAGCATTCAAATACTGATTTGGAGGTTGATTACCATGGCAACTGTCAGAGCTTTGAAGCATTTGGGTCAGCCCTACTGTATACATTAATAGAATATGTAGTTTGGTAGAATAAATGTGGTAGTTATTGCTACAATATGTTATTTAATTGAATCATACACCTAATTCCTGTTGCAGTATACCAGTCAGAACATGTGCCAGGGCTTTGAGTACAAACTGTACGTACTTGACCAGCATTTTCTTGGCAGATAAGATCTAGATAATATAAATCAAAATGATGAATGTTTTGCTTAATTTGGCGAGAGTGGCTCTAATCTTTATTCCACTGATGTTTGTAAAGGTTTGTCTTGATTCAGGTCACAGTTAATATGTAGTTTTGTAAAGCACGCAGTTGTCCTAGGGTCGTGTCTAGAGGGTAACCCACAAGTTGCGAAACTCTTGCGAGATGGTTGAGGTTAGGCATTGACCTTGAATGGATACGGTTAGGATAGGTCGTCGGGCAGCGAGTTTTGCGAGAGTTTTAGCACGTTTACTTGTGGGTTACCTTCTAGACACGACCTTGTCCCAGAGATCTGCTTCACCCACTGGTTCAGTCAGGATGTCAGGGTTATAGATTTGTCACTGTTTAACATAGTGTTTTCTTTTTACATAAGATCAATATTATCAATTTTTCCACAGCCAAAAACCCTGACCAGCCCCTCCACATTGTCTATGTGCCGTCCCATCTCTACCATATGCTGTTTGAGCTTTTCAAGGTACAGTACCCAACAAGCCTGAAATTCTGATCCTGATTATTCGTCACCACGTGTCTCTGCTCACTCACTTTGTGATCTACTTTGTGTGTTCTCTGTCAGAACGCCATGAGAGCTACAGTGGAGACCCACGAGACGAGTCTAACGTTGCCCCCGATCAAAGTGCGAGTCTCACTGGGAACGGAGGACCTCACTATCAAGGTAGACGAGGACACGGAGAGTTAAGATAGGCCATGAATTTTGTACTAAAGGCAGTGCTGTGCAGAGGGAATCAAGGAGAAACCAGTGTTAAGATTACACTGCCATCAACTATACAGTCCATGTGGACCTTGTTAGTATATAAATAACCCTGATGACTTGATTCACAAAGCATGACACCGTTTAGATTCCATTCAAATGGCAAATGATGAAGAGGTGAGGAGTTCACTGCTGCCAGAACAATGAGAAGACCCTTGTAAATCTTATTTTTAGATGTCCGATAGAGGAGGCGGAGTCCCTCTGAGGAAGATTGAGCGCCTGTTCAGCTACATGTACTCCACGGCTCCCAGTCCGGTCGACGTGGAAAACTCTCGCAACGCACCGCTGGTGAGACTAAACCTGTCTTCAGTGTTACAAGACTACAAGCTTGCTGAGACTCACACAACTGAGCATGTTTGCAAATTAGCTTATTACAAAGAGGAATGCAGTCAGCGAAATTGCATTGGATTAAACTGTAACCACGAGAGAAACTGAAGACCTGTTTTACCACACAAACCCTCCACAGTATCCACAACATTTTTTTAATGTAATATTGTAGGTCCAGATAGGCTAATCTGTATTGACACTGTGTTATTTCCCCTTCAGGCTGGTTTTGGCTATGGCCTGCCCATCTCCCGCCTGTATGCCAAGTACTTCCAGGGAGACCTGCAGCTCTACTCTATGGAGGGCTACGGCACCTCAGCTGTCATATACTTGAAGGTGAGGACTGCACTACCTTTCACACACTGTCAAAAATAACCTTGAAAGCCAAGTTGGTGTAGAGTTTCACATGGAAATGTACTGTCAACCACACGTACTAGATTGACTGAGTGGTGGCAGATCAACCTGGTCTCACAGGAGGGCGTATAAATAGCACGACATGACACAGACATTCCTCATGTCATGAGGACGCATTGTAGGATATTCGCATGTCATTTGTACGCCAGCGAATAAAACTACGGTAACGTCAGCAGCTAGGTTGAGGCAACAAAACCATTCACTTAGGTTTAGGCAACAAAACCACTTAGTTAGGTTAAGGAAAAACGTCAGGGTTGGGCTTAAATTAAGTACGTAAACTACAGTAACACTATAGTACTACTACAGTAAAATACACACGGAAACAACGTAACATAAGTACAGAAAACACATCACTAACAAACACGTGACAAACCGTAAACCGTAACTTACAAAACAAAACATCAGCCTCCTGGTTAAAAGCTGTGTTTGTTGGACCCATCCATCTCCCTAGCCCCCCACCATAAGCAACCTTTCTAGCTTTTTATTCTACTTCACTAGATCCGAGTGTAGCATATTTCCATGGATGCGTTTACATTACAGTCAGTACAGACTACATGGTGTACAAATGACACGCCAAACACAAGAAAGCGATGTTATTGCACGCCAAATGCCTTGCGCATTATCGTGTCATTCATACGCCTTTTTGTGCGAACGGTAATACAAACAATGCACAACTAATGTGTGTCATCTTCTAAGTTATAACTCGCCGCATGTTCCATGTCAGGAGACCTTTGCCGTCTCTACTTAGAGTTTTAATCAAGCACAGAGGGGAAAGTGGTAGGAAAGGCCAATGAGAAACGACCTGGATCTGACTCTCATTCATGCATATGTGTCTGTCTGTGTGATAAGGACGCAGACTAATAAGTTCCCTTCTGTTCTGTATCACAGGCCTTGTCCTCAGAGTCAGTGGAGAGACTTCCTGTTTTCAACAAGTCAGCCTTAAGGCATTACCAGACGAGCATAGAGGCTGACGACTGGTGCATGCCCAGCAAGGATCCAAAGAAACTGGGCAATTCCAAGAGGATTCTGTGATGGTGGACAGAAATGGAGGACACTTTGAAATAGTTTGAATAATAGTATTAAGAATAAGAGGGTCCATGTTGGAAGAAATGGATGAACTTGTACTGTAAGTGGGAGAAGGTACCCTGCTGGACCTGCACTAATGTATGTGGAATGTGGATTCTCACAGAGAGAAACCTAGATGGAGAAAAATGCTCATTGTTGGTGTCAAGAACCAGAGAAATGCACCGAAATAACTGAGCTGAACTATTCCTACCAGCCTCCAGGCAATTTAATTTCATTATATTGTACGACGATTACAGGCTGCTAATGGCAATGGAGCAAGTCAAGTCTCTTTTCGGCAGTTATAATAACATGGTTACACTTTGAAGTAAGCATGCTGTTTGTGTTTATGTGTCTTTTTCTTTCAAAAATGGATCATTTCACAATCTAAAGACTTGTCTTTGGTTAATTCACTTACTGGGAAAAGTTGTGTTTTTTTGCATTAGGTTCAATGCGTTTCAATTCCTTGACTAACCCAGCCAAAACCAGCTGCAGCCGGGTCACGTAAGTTAAACAGAATGGGAACACGTTCAGCATAAACACAAAGGGAGCAAAGTCTGTTCCTCCACTTTTGTTCACGTCGGCATTTCAGTCCTTTTTTAACGTGCAGCATTGTTTCACACACACAACTTTTGCTTTTCATTGCAGCATTTCAGAGATACTATGAGAAGAATTTGCACAGGTTACGCGTGGTGTAAAAGGGCATCAACGTAAAATCGATTGTTCCACTTTTAGCGTCTTCAATATGAGATGTAAACATGCTTGATGGATGTTGAGTTTTAGAGAGCAAAATGTGCCTTTCTGGAGAAATGGAATTGTTAAACACACAGTATTGCAACATATTTGAAGTCAATATGTACGGTTGAACTGTAAATAATTGTATTTTAACTGTAAAACTGCCAAGTTAACTTTCACCTTCACAATAATAATAATTTCCATCTGTTGAAACTGGTGTGAAGAACTAAAATACACACTTTTTAAACTTTTTCCAAGAAAGTTTTTTTCAAAAAGTGTAGAACTTCACAGCCATTTGATAACATCACCCTAAGTGTTTTGTAATGATGCATGTGTTGTATATTTAGAGGCTGTGAAGGCCTGTGTGAAATGTGAAATGTTGCGAAAAACTGTACTTGTGCTTTCTGGGATGACTGAGTTAATTGTAGCAGACATACAGTAGGAACGTCACAGACAGATGCTCAGACAATGATATATGCAAGCTGTGTTGATCTAATAGATATTGCATGTATCTAACAATTTCCTCATTACATACCAGTCTCTAATTTCTTTGCCAAGTTTGTAGCGTTTAGAGAGATCTTGTTGATTAAAATATGAACTAGGGCTCCACAATTTAGAAAAAATATATAATTGCGATTATTTTGACTGATATTGCAATTGTGATATGATTTGCGATATTAGAGGGAATGATGATTTTACATCCTTATTCTCATTTTCATTGAAAAACATATTAAAATGATTATGGTGTGATTTTTGTGGGGATCTGTACCAAACAAAGATGTTTTCTTAAGTCTGTAGAATATAATGTGTAGGCCAGCACATCTATGCAGCACCACAATATTTAATTTAAAATGGTATTTGACATAAATTTTGGCCTTAACAAATATTGCGCCTTCTGCGATTTGAAAATTGCAGTATAGTGTGATTTTGATAACATTTCTATTAATTGTGCAGCCCTAATATGAACTCACCTATTTTAGATTTTTATGATTTGTGAACTGTCTGCACCAACAGATATTGTTGCATTTTATACTGTATAAACATCACTGTCAAAGGCCACTTTACTGAAGTTGTGGTTCGCCACTAAATGGACCTGTGAATGTAGAAAATAAAAAATCTCACTTCTCAACACGTCATTTATTCTGCAGCTCATGGTATTCTTATGAACGTAACCCAGTGCTTGTATTCGGACCAGAAAGATCTTTATTTGGAAATGAAGCTGTTTAAAGAAAGCCCCGTGTGTGTCACTGCTCTTTGGAACAGTTGTTTCCCTCATTGTCCCCCTGACTCCCTCCTCTCTCCCCCACAGCTTGTTTTAGGAAACTTTGCTCTGTTTGTGTGTCGCCATCGCAGACACAGTCCAGTGGCTTTTCGTGGCCTGCTGCCAATAGGGGTCTGAGAACAGGATGTCCTGCTTTGCCCCTTCATTAGTGTGCCTACATGTGGCGCTCTGTATTCTGGTTTTGTGGCTTGTCTCTTCTTGTCTCTATCAGGTCTGTATTCCGGTTCATTCAGGCATTATTGGCACGGCCACAATACAAACACGGCATTATGCAAGCTCGTTCTCAAAGATAAAAGAATAAAAAATAAGATCACTGCAATACCAGCAAAGTCAAGTTCAGTTAAATGTGAAACCCCCTTCCCGTTATTATAATTTAAGAATACAAATCTCTCTCTGCCTGACTTTTACAGGTCTATTTTAAGAGTTCAGGGAGTCGGGTCTGACCCGTTAGTCATCCAGACAATGTTCCCTCTATAGAAGATGTCTGGTACACGTGCAGGCCAACAGAGCTCAGCCACACCTGTTTATGTGTTTGACCTATGGACTTCCATAAGGATCGTAATGATTACACCAACAACACACCACGGGTACAAGCAACTGTTGTAACGGGTAACGGTGAGGTCACTGATCCAAGTGGCATTTAATTCCTTTGTATGAAAAAATGAGATTGACCTTCATATACTGGGACTGTTCAAAGAATATGGGAAAATTAAACACACTCAAAGATATTTCCTTAAAGGGCCTGTATGTATTTTTTTAAATAATTTTTTATTGCCAATGTGTGAACAGGGTGTAACCTAACCTAAAAAATGAGACCTTCCGGGACTTTCTGGGTTTCCTCTATCTGTCTGTAGACTGCTTTAATGGGAAGAATGCGCTACAGGGCTAACAGTGTGCAACCATAGCTAACGTTCAGTTAGAAATGGAGTCCACTAACGCCAACAAACAGCAAGCCCCCACCACAACTCAGACTCCAACACAAACTCCACAGAAGCACAAAAAACAAAGTTATATCTAGTGAAGCCCATCTTGGAAAACAGGAATGTGACCGACGTTGGGGGGAAAACTAGGATCAACATCGACCGGGCCTTCGATTCATGGAGGGACCTTCGTTTTGTGAGCAAGCGTGTGAAATATATGGTGATATTGTGGTTTTAGCTGACAATCGCGTTCAGTCTCGTGTGTGTCGCCTCATTGTTTTGACCGATGCTTGCTTGCCTCTACGTAGTACGAGCACAAGCGCGAGCAACAGGACGCTGACTGTCGTTGACTTAACGGCCAAAGGAGTCACTGTTAACAAGCAATTTCTGATTCTTACATAGAGCCCCTTTAATCATTCTTTGAAATGTTTGCAGAAAAGAAACCTATCTTTTGTCTTAATTTCTTAGCAACACATTAAAATGCAAGTTTGCTATCTGTGTCCAATAATGATGAGAGGAAGAAAAAGCTCCATTTCCTTTCTCCCATCCGAATTCAGCCTTCATCTTAATGTTCCCAGCGGCTGCCAGTTCATTGTCTCCTCTTCAACAAAAACACTACACAATAGCTCAGCAGCGCTTCTCTCTCCAGGCGGCAGCCTCAGTCTCCTGAGTGCTTCCCTCTATTGTACACTAGCATTATCTCCCCATGTTGAATTAGACTTAAAACCTGGATAAAATAGACGGAGATGCTCACTACCATTACAGCGTGCTGTTGTGACTGCGGATGATTGGCCCAGGTCACAATTAAAGGTCTACCTGAGACTTTTCAAAGTGGTTTTCCTTTAGGTGAGAATCTAGAAGTCGGGATGGAAAGCAGTTCAAAGATAATATCTGGTGTTGAGTAAAGGTGGTCATTCTTATAAAACACGACAAGGATATTAAAGGTGCAGTGTGTAGGATTTGGCAGCATCTAGTGGTGTTGTTTTCGAGTACACATCCGCTCACTCCTCTCTTTCAAAGACTGCAAAACAGTAGTAATACCGTTCATCTCGCTCAGAGGCCATTCTTACCATAATAACACTACTTTAGGAGCAACGGAAGTCAGACGGTGGCTGGCGGAACCACAGTTTTGCACTATGCGGCTCACGTTATCGCAGTTTCACAAGCATGTCGGGCCTTCAGGAAACGATAAAACATGAAAGGCTCTCTCTAGAGCCAGTGTTTGGTTTGTCCGGTCTGGGCTACTGTAGAAACATGGCGGAGAAAGACAACCTGCACCATATGTAAATACGAAGGGCTCATTCTAAGCTAACGAAAACACAACGATTCTTAGTTTCAGGTGATTACACACTAATGAAAACATAGTCATGAATATTATATTCCATTTTCTGCTAATAGATCCCCTGAAATGTTACACACTGTTCCTTTAAGTTACCATCCCTGCCTTTGCAGAGTGGCCTCTGTTTTGAGGGAGTTGAGAGGATTTTTTATTTTATTCCTGGCTAGCAAAAATTTGGTCCATGTACACGGCTTCATGTGCAGTCCACTGGAAAAACAAGCACTTATCGTGGAGGGCTTTGTCAAATGTTTGTTCTGCAAATAGAGGGGTATCACGAGAACATGTGCTTGAGAGTGAGCATTACGGCAGGTTGCCAGGATCCTCTGAAGTATGAGGCAGCACTGTGATAGACAAATTGTATTTACTGACACTCATGTCACTTTAAAAGTAGGCCTCTGTAGAAGGTGAAAGATATAAATGATACAAAGACTACAGAAAGAGAGGTTGTGGGGATGGGACGGTGGTTCCATGTGACCTTGTCAATCACCATCAAATAAATTATTATTATAATTATACCCAGTAAATTGCTATTTTCTCACCTGTCCCTCAAACATCTGTCAATCGACTCAATTTGTAATTAGTTGGATGGCGTCATCTGTCATGTCCAGCCTCAAACCGCCTTCACAAATCAGTTTTATTTTTTTAAGTCATGTCATTTGAGTTCCACTCCACCAAAGACTACGTTTCTTCTGTCCCAAAGAGGGATTTCTTATGTTCCAGACAAAAGCCTCTGGGAATGATATGCAAAAAATATAAAAGACACACCTGTTTGTACAAGCTCCAACTAGCAGCATTTTCACTTCCCATAGTCACTTCCTGTCTGCAGGCTGTTTGTATAAAAAACGTCAGGTGACAGGCTTCATCAGTACAGTATCCCCTCTGGTTCCAGGAGTAGATATTTCTTCATGGGAGGTGGCAGAGGCAGCTGTGCTACACCTCTGTGGCAGAACCCACCCAGACTGGCTCTGACTGCACATCTGGTCAGGTGGAGCAGGCTGCGAGGAGCGTTGGCGCAAACGGCGAACAAAGAGTCGTAGAAGTCTTTGTGTCGCTGAGGAAGAAAAACAGACAGTGTTATCACATCTATCCCAGATTGTAAATCATTAATAAGCCCCTATCTTTCAAAACAAAACAACATATTTCTAATTAAGTGTTAAGCTGTAAAATGAGAAAGTTTGCTCCGGCTGGTGGGCGTCGCTTGGTATTTCCTCAACTGATCTCAACATGGCTGCCGGGTACCAACATTTTTAATTTTACAGCTAAACAGTATACTACAAGATATTTCTGAAAACATTTGAGGAGAGAAATAGGCATTACAGTAACAGAATATTGATTCATATTTGATCAGCGCTCTGATTGTTTGTTTTTCTCCGGTCTGTGAAATCTTGCAGATGCCATTAGGAGCACCGGAAGACACCGGAGGACACAGAGGCACATGATTTCTTTCAGATTACCTGTCTCATGCATTACTGTCAGGATATAGTGACCGTTTTATAAAAATAACTTTTTTTAAATCCTATTAGCTCCAATTCTACCCACTGCAGCTTTAAGTACAGAAAATATCATACACTTTAGGACTTTTACTCAAGGAATATTCTAACAGGTGATTTTAAGTCATTTTCTGGTTAGATATCTGTAGTTTTACTCAAGCGTGGTTTTCAGGTACTTCATCCACCGCTGGGTTTACACTGAAAACACACTTATTACTATCCATGTACAGTAGATCCTTTACCTTGTAGCAGTCATCAGGAATGGCATCTCTCCACTTGTTTGTGGGCTTTAAGCATTCGTAAGAGTTAACCATGATTTCTACTGCATCGGGGTAGTCGTAGCAGGTCTGCAACACCTGCACAAAACAACACAAGCATTTCATTATACAGCACAAGAAACTTGCAAGAACCAACATGTCATCTAATACCATCAGTCCACATCTGTGTACCTTGTGGAACTGGGGTGGGTAGATCCGTGCTGCGTTGTGGTTGAGCAGCAGCTGGTAGCAGAGCTCAGGTATGGCCATGGGCCTGACACCAGTCACTTTGAGGACATACTGAATAGGGGCACAGCCGTTGATGTCCATGGCTCGTGTGTCTGCTCCGGCCTCCAGCAGCATCTGCATCAGGACGTGATCGCAGTTCCAGGCCGCCTTGTGAAGAGCCGTTTTATTGTCCACTTCTCGGAGGTTGGGGTCTTGAAGAGAGGGGGGAATGTTGTAGAAAACAATACACGAAGCCTCCGTGGATGATACACAATGACAATATAAGTCCAAAAAAAAAAAAACCTCACCTGCCTGGTGGTCCAGCAAGAGACGACAGGCAAGATGATGATCTTGGCTGTAGGTTTGCTCTTTAGAGTCGAAAGCCCAGAAGCACGCAGTCATCAGGGGAGTCTCCTGGAGAGTGTTGACCGCATCCACAGACGCTCCGTGGGTCAAGTAGAGCGCCACCAGCTCTGGGACGCCGAATCTGGCTGCTGTGTGTAAAGGTGTGTCCTCCTCATTGTTGTAGCCGGGCGTGTTGACTTTTGCACCTCCATGGAGAAAAAGCAATGGTTATTTTGTAGTTTTGGATGTATTTGCACTTTCATCTACTCAAATATCCATCTACCCATGCATCCTTCCCTCCTGACCTTTGAGGATGAGCTGCTTGGCACAGTCCACCGACTCCCTGGTGATGCAGTAGTGCAGCGGTGTGTGTCCGCTCAGCGACAGGCTGTTGACTTTGGCCCTGTGAGCCAAAAGCAAGGCGACACAGTCGGCGTTGGAGACCTCGCAGGCCACGTGCAGCGGCGTCTTCCCGTTGGGCATCCGGTTGATGGCTGCACCTTCCTGAAGGAGCACCAGTGCTGTCTCCACGGCGTTGTACATCACGCATACATGAATACCCATCGCCCAGGACTTCTCCAGTTTGTAGCCTGGGAGCCAATAACCTGTAGCAAATAAGACAAACGTGTAAGCCTACTTTCTCAATCAGGACCCCAGTGAGTGACGGGGTCTTACATGTACAAGAAGAACATAATACTTTCTGTCAAATTTAGAACTGTTACTGTATGGTTATTTCATATGAAACAAAGCATTCATTTTGGACCCGCAAACATTTTTTAAATGATTAATTCACAATCATAATATTTTCAGGAAAAGACATTCTTTTATTCGGTAGCTTTCTAAAGGCTCTGTGGATGTATTTTTTTTTTTTTTATTAAATATTCATCTACATAAAAATGTTATCAATAACACCTTTAATTAAGGTTTTTTTTTTCTTTGATTGTTACATAATTAATCATGAAAGTTTAAGGTTATAGAGAAATACTTGGAAAAGTTATCAGGGGCTTTAAAATTAAAGGTAAAAGGTGCTTGTAGCATTTCAGACTCTTCAGACTTTACATCTCATAATGGCTTTGTTCTTATATTGCAGTAGGTTTAATCCCCAGTAGCCTGAGTATGCATGTTATTGTAGTTCACCTAGTGTAGACAGTGTTTCTTGTCATATCCAGCTATCGGATCCATGGGGATTTAACACCACCTAGTGGAAAAGCTACAGAATAAATCTTTAATGTTAGGATATTGAGGAGGTGTTTGCAATCTATTTTTCTTAAGTAATGCTTTGTGAAAACATATGATGTCTCACAATATTCTTGTTTATTCTGGATACTCACATGATAACTCATCTTTCTGGCGCTAAACGTTTGATATAGTATGACAAACATACAGTATATCACCATTGATTTTACTGCTGCTGGTGAAATGTGGATCACTCTCATCATACTGTCTCTCCGTACCTTGTTTGTATGAGGCCAGCACCATGCTGGGGTCCTCCACCTCCAGCACAGTGTCAATGTCTAGTTTCGCGGTGTGCAGAATCTGCACGACCTCCTGGGCATCGTTGGCCTGCAGGGCCTCCAGGAACCGTCGCTTCAGCTGTTTGAAAGCCAGTTGTTTGGGGCTCAACTCCTCCATGAGCTCCCTAAAAGAAGAGCCTCGCTCCTCGTATGGCACTGCCACACCAGTTGGATCGGACACTAATGTTCTCCACACAGCAAGGAGGAGATTGGAAATAAATGCACAAATGCTGATGATAAGGGTGTCAATCATCACCCACACTGGAAGAAGGCCTCCATAAGCAGAGCCATCAGATATGAGGAAGAAAGACGGAAATGAAAAGGAGCAACAAGTGACAGGAGGGAGCTGTCAGAGAGAGAAAAATAGCCCTGGAGTGAAATTAGGCTGGATATAAATAGAAAGGGGAGAGGGAGGGACTGGAGAGCTACAGCTGACTCCAGGTCAGCCAGTCTGCTGGGATGCCCACTGAGAGAAAGGCATCGGGCAGTGGGAAGGTCACATTGTAAAAATAACAGGCCATGTAAACATGGCATGGGGATGGCAAATGTTTTCGGAGGGAAAACTGCTTGTTCTCTTCTATTCATCTTAAAGCTGCTGTGGGTAGAAATGGAGCAAATGTGATTAAAAAAAGTTATTTTTATAAAACAGTCACTATATCCTGACAGTAGCGCCCATCTCTGAAATGACCTGTGATTGGTCAAAGTCTCCCATCACAGGCTAGATCATGAGGAGGTGCAAAAGAGTCTCTCAGAACACTTGAATTACAATATGCTGAAAGGTTATTATGGATTTTTTGCCCAATGATGCCAAAAAATGTCTGCCTACTGAAGATTTATTATGACGATCAGGTTTACTATGAGAAATTCTAGACAGAGAAGAATGAAAAAGGAACAATCATAAGCAGTTATAACATGAATTTTGCACACAGATTTCTATCTCTAGATAGTCACTAAAACTATGTAGAGGAAGTCATACAAATGGTGGAAAAAAAAGAAGAAAAAGAAGAAACAAAAGCAGAATATGGACAGTGACTGCACATTTTATTCAGTGTGACAGGTAGCTGCCCTTTCAAACTTTTCAGAATGCGAAAAAGAGAGCAAGGTAATGACAAAAAAAGGAGGAGGAGGAGGAGGATAAGCACAGCTTTATAAAGAGGGAAAGCATGGTTAGCAGTTTGTGGTTAATTTTCTTTGCTCTCTACGCACATGAAAGACAAACCCATCTGGACACGGCTCAAAACGCCTGCCAGGAGGAGCACCGGGGTCACATCCATACGTTGGTTTCATCATGCCAGGCAAGCACATAGAAAAGATCCGTCAGGCGTGACCTTTAAGCCTCCTCAGCCCCCTCAGACAAACTGCACACACACTGACACGATAGAAAAACAAGGCTTCTTTAGGATTCGTACAGCGTATTGCTCTCAGTGTTTTACTATACATACAAAAAGAGTCAAAAGAGTGCAGTCGGCGGACTGACTTGACAGAGGTTAAAGGTGGGGGGGTATTCACAGAAAGGTTCAAGTGTTACAAAATCTTCCATAAGAATACATCATGAGCAGTTTATTGGAGTTGCACTGGAGCAGCACTATGGTTGTATTAGAGGGAAACCACAAGCACGATGGGGGGATTATTACTGCGTTCTCGCTTTGCAAATCTTTCAACAACCATTTGAAACTAAATCACTTTTAATGAACAGGTACGTTTTGGCAATAGGAAGTAATTATACAATTCTGGATAAATCATTGTTAGGTGTTAATACTCTTGTATAAGTTATCATAAACAGTTGCTTCATTAAATACAGAAATAAATAAATAATAACATTAACAGTGATACCTGTATTACTGTGGAGTTGCAGGAGGTATCTATAATCTATTCTTCGTGTTCTTATCCTGTTATCAGTACACCAGGCAGGGCCCTTGAGACAAATGGGAATCATAACCAAAGCTGCCTTCGTTTCGATCACGGTGACACTGGCGTCTCTATAATATTTACTGTAAACCTACGGAATGATTCTCGGGAATGCTAAAGAAGTAACACAGGGATCTCAGTGAGCTTCATAATCCTAAAACAAGAATTGCATAAAGTACAAAATAATTTCAAAAGGTATATTTCTTTTTTTTTATCTAACAAGTAAATCAAAACTGAACCAGTTTCATAGGAAAATTAAAACTATATTGCATCAATCAGGTGCAATTTCCAGTGTAACATCAGTGGTTATCAGGCGTGATCATCTTTAAGACAATTTCTGGACTCACTGCGTCTGTCTTTCATCACAGAGACGACTCGTCTATATGGCAGCATTCCTAGATATTATTCTGAATATTCCAAAGTCATTTGCATGGTGAGCTTTTGACGTGTAGTTTTTATGAAAAAAAAATGTTTAGTCTACTGTATGTGTTTTTCGACACTCACACAGAAGCGGGTAAAAATTCTACTACTCTAGAATTTCTAAAGGCAGCGGCGGGGTATTACTTTGTTATTGAGAGAGAATATAAAAAGAGGTCAAAAGCAGGTTACAAGCGGTGTCAAAGCAACATTATGCATATAAGCAGGAAGTCTCATTTTAACTTTTTTTTTGTTTGTTTTTGTGGTACAGGTTTGGTAAGTTACAAATTTCTTGATTACATTGTACCTGAAGTCTCCATTAGAACCAGTTCAATGAGTACAGTATGTCCTTGTCGTCATTCATACTTTAGTGTGGTACATGTGTACTGTAAGGAGCATTGGACAAGCCAGTGCAGAGGTTACATTTACAGTGTTTGCACTTCCAGTGTTCTTGCAAGTACTGAGAGAGTTTGTTTCTCCCAGTGAAACTTGATTCCCGCTCCAGTTCCTATTGGAAAGTTCCAGTGTTTGCATCCTTCAGTAGTGACAGTAAGCAGCATGGGGACACCCGGTGGTGGGAGATGAGTACTGCCTCATGTGTTCCACCACACAGGCCTGACCTGTATGTGCTTCATCAAAGCAATTTCACTGATATCTATGTATCTGAACAGGATATACATAAGTCTATCAAAATGGCACATTTTTGTATCTGTATTTATCACTGTACATGTACGTGATCGTCATGTCTACGGGTGCTTTGATGGGTGACGCAGACGGCTCTGAGGATGATATGGGATGAGGATGAGATGAACTTTTCACAGACTGGATATGAATAAATAAACCTAATTTACAGCAATAAACAGTAAAATAAATAGAGTAAAATGGGTGTAAAATGAGGCAAATGAACGGGACAGGATCCTATTATCCAGCTGCTCATTTTGGTTTAAATTGCTTGGTGAAAAAAGTCACTCAACAGTCTCCGACAGTTGTTGGGTGTGTAGCTCCACCACTGAGAACTATTGAACTACTGAGCAGGCGTCCCTCAGGGTTCATCTGTGGGGCCTCCTGACGTTCTGTTCCTCCAGATGCTACTTGGTGTGGTGCTACAGTAAAGCGGGAGGTGATCTAATAATTCACTTCACTCTGCCGCGCTCTCTCTGCGCTCGTCTTTCTGCTGCTGCTCCAGCTCTCTCTTCCGTAGCTTCTCGCGCTGTTTCTCCACTTTCTCCCGGTTCCTCTTGGCCTTCTCCATCAGCACTTTAAGGTCTTTGATCTTTTTCTTGATCAGGGCACGCTCCTGGGAAGAAGTAACTCCAAGGGCCTGAAACAAATAAACGCGCATAAGCATCTTTCTTCCTTTGGTCTAGAGCTTTGATTATCTGTCCTAAGATAAATTGTGCTAATTTCCTGGTGTTTTTTTTCTTATAGTCTGTGATATGACAGTTTTTTGGCTGTGCTGAACATTCGGTAGGAAAAGGCGCATGTCGGAGATCATGTCACAAATGTCTGTTACCGCACTTTTATGCATTTATTCATTTTTTTACATTGGAAATTCAATCGCTAGTTTCAAGTCTTCTTCAATACAGCATGATGTTCATTTAGTAAATTATGGTCCCATTTAGAGTCAAATAGACCATAAAGCAGAGTATGCTTTAGGATGTGGCTACCTTGTGATTGACAGGTCGCTACCACGGCGTTGTCCGGTCTGGCAGTTGTCCGTGTTTTCATCTTACAACTTCAACCCTTTAACAGTGTGTTTTCAGTTCATGAAAGTTAATTTGAACCTTTTCGAGGCTTCAAAACGGCAATCCACAAACCAATGGGTGACATCATGGTGACTATGTCCACTTCTTATATACAGTCTATGGTTTGGACAGAGACTATGCAGGTTCATGTAGGGTCGGGCCTGATTTTTTGGGCCCGATCATAGCTTTACTTTGGTCTACCTATTCATAATTATGTTAATTGCCCAAGGTAAACCGGATTTTTGAGACCAATACCAATATTGATATTTGAGAGTTTAAAAAGAGTGTTAACAATATATCTGCCGATATTTGTTTCGTTAAATAACCAAATAACATAAACACACATTTTGTAAAGGATCCCTTACAGTTATTTTTGTGACATTTCACAGTTGAAAAATAAATTTGTCATTTCTCTCTGTAGTTAATTTATCTAACGGCAGCACTGTTTCTAAATCCCCCAAACATCTTTCTGACAATGCTATACTGCAATTTCTTGTATTCATTTGACATATATACTGATATATCTGTGTGAAAATATAACGGCCGCATTTTTATTATAATTTTTTTACAAGAGGAGAGAGAAGAGGAGAGGTAAATAAGGGAGAAAAGGAGAGAGTAGAGGGCTCCGCCTCAGTCTTATCTCTTTAAAAACTAACGTTATATTATTTTGCAGTGACGGACGCATCATATCCAGGTCAATTCACACACCTGTGAGTAAGCATATAAACAAGAAACTTTGCGTGAGGGCCACCATGATGTGCAACAGCTGTCAATCTCTAAGACAATTTTGACAGATTCCCTCAGACATATTAACGTTACATATTATTTGGATAGGATTCCCTTGAAGAAACGTCATAAATGTAAGTTCTTTTATAATTGAAAATGTCATTTAAGTACATTAACACTGTTTGATAATACAACAGTGTAGTGAGGCAAGTTAATTTACTATGTTCAATGAAAGTGTATTTTCCTAAATGTTGAGATACCTAATATGTAGGCCAAACAGACATTTCCCTGCTAATTACTGTGCACAAATGTACTGTAGCTATGTAGCCTACTTAGGCCTCAAGAGCCCTTCTGGTGCCGGCAGACATAGAAACCTCCCGGCAGGGTGCGCTTTGGGAGCACACAAAACAAATTGTGCGGAAAGATTTTGCTCCATCCTAGGGGAAACACTGTATAGACAGTACAGTAAGTATGTGAGCACAACATACAGTATGTGTGAACAACCTTTAATTTACCTTGAGCTCAGCACTCTCCAGCTGCAGCAGCTGCTCTCCATCTATGTTTTTGGCAGTGAATTCTGGGATGTGGTGTTCTAAGTTGAGGCCCATTAGCCAGCGGGCCACTTGCTGGGAGGTCCACTCTGTGATGCTGCGGTTCTGCCACTGGTGCTGCTTCGGGAGCTGTCCCTCATCTAGGATCTGAACATGTACGACAGGGAGAGAGACAGACAGGGGAGCAGAGAAGATGTAAAACTCTTAACATCCAGTATTTAACCATGCGGTAAGTGTATCTTCTACAGGATGCAGAATGATAATGTTTAGTGAACGCTTAATGAGCTCAGATGAAATCAACGACACATTCAAGACATTTCCCAGCAAGTGACAACTAAACACATATTACTCTGTGGGAATGACACACAGACAAATGGCGTATGCTCAACAGACACATAAAGACATGCACGCAGTTAAACACAAGTCTCACCTCGTCATCTATCATATCCAGACTCTGAACGTGGCAGCATTGAAAACAACAGAAGGTAACTGGGTTGTTAACAGGGAATAAACAATATGGCTTACACTACAGCAGCCTGGACAAGCATTTGAATATAATGAGTCTAAACTGGTGCATTGATTTTTAGCTTGTTGTTTTCTGCCAGAGGAATATGAGAAAAGCTTCTCCCTGTAAGGATAATGTTTTTTCTGTCTTTTGTTTCAGTTGTTGTTTACACTTAAATGTGTATTTTAAAACAGATGAACTGACAGATGCCTACATTTTGACAAATTGGGGGTCTTTTTTTTTTTCAAGTTGTGAATCAAAAAAGTGGATTTTGATCAAAGTTTTGGATGTCAGGTAAATGGGTTTAGAGCATTTTGGCCACATTTGAACTGACAAGGTATTTGAAAACTTTTCTTAAAGGTACAGTGTGTAGAATTTTGCGGCATCTAGTGGTGTGGTTGCAGATTGCAACCAACTGAGTACCCCTCCGCTCACTCCTTCCTTTCCTAGACTGCAGTAATGTGAGCCGCAGAGTGCAAAACGGCGTTCGCCTCGCTCAGAGGCCATCCATACCATAATAATACTATTTTAGGAGCAACGGAAGTCAGACGGCGGCTGGCGGTACCACAGTTTTGCACTCTGCGGCTCACATTACCACAGTTTCACAAGTGTGGCGGAGAACTACGGTGCCCTTCAGGTAACGTAAAAACGTGAAAAGCTGTCTCTAGAGTCAGTGTTTGGTTTGTCCGTTCTGGGCTACTGTAGATAGAAACATAGCAGAGCAACATGGCGGACTCCGTGAAGAAGACCCGTAGATATGAAGGGCTCATTCTAAGCTAACAAAAACACAATGATTCTTATTTTCAGGTGATTATACACTAATGAAAACGTAGTTATGAATATCATATTCCAATAGCTAATAGATCCAACAAAATGCTACACACTGTTCCTTTAAATGTTCAATTTGTGAGCTTGTATTTAGGGGGTGCACCTTTGATGTTGTGAAATCAATCTCATGTACATTATTTGTTTAAACGTTTTGATAATGTATTTCATCTTACAAACTATCATCACCTTGTCCAACTTCCATTAAAAAAAAAGACAGTAGTTTAAGTTAATATGTGTACCTCATCTGAGGAGAGCACCAGTGTGTGTGAGCGTCCCGACATCTTGGCTTCACTCAGCAGGCCGCTGATCTCCACTGAGCTGCTGCTGCTGGCGCTCAGATCATCGTTCAGAGTGGGTCCCTGAGAAATCAACAACACACTTTATAAGCGTGGTGGTGAGAGCCAACTCGCTCTGAGGCTGAGATTAGTTGATTAGACGGAGTGCTTCTCTATTTCTTTTTCTTAAACAGAGACTGGACGAGGAGTGAATGAATCAGAAGAATGAAGATATTTTCCTCTGAGCACGTACCAGAATGATCGATGTGCTTCTTCCTAATATTTGACAGTCAATAAAAAGCATATTCCACTAATATATTTAAGCTGTTTGATAGACTGCAAGATGTCAGGGTTGTGCACATCCCTCATTTTTAAGATGTTCCATTATAGCACAAACTGTGGACGTGATTAGTGGTTGGAAATTATGTAGTTGGATGCTATCCAATTTCTTAAAATCTCTCTCTCTCTGTGTGTCCTTGGTAGTGTGCCAGAGTGTGGACATTATGGAATTAAGATCCAAAATCTGTGCTTAAACATGCAGAGACAAGCTGCTGCTAAGAAATATGGACTACCAGGAGGAGGGAAACTAAAACTAATAAATAGAGCAATAGTTTTTTTCACAGAGCAAGTGTTAGGCCATTGGTCCTCTGATTTAAAGACAGATTTAGTGAGTGTCAAAGACAAAGTGTAACATTACATTCATATAAGATTTTGAGTTGAAAGTGTAGAGCTTCATCTTACATTTAGCTATATACTGTAGCTCAAAGGAGTTCTGTCTGAAGTAAAAGCGAAACTAATCTCACAGGTTCAGACTTTCAGCTCTCTGGGCTGAATCCTCACTTGAAAGCTCCACATAACTATTAATGCGAATACATTCTGCATTGATTTATCTTCTGATGTGCACTCGTCTCAAGCTGAGAGCGTGTTCTTGGAGAGAGAAAAGGATTGGATTGGTGCAGGATCAAAAATAATCTCCTTTTTAATCCTATGGTAACCACATCTGATATTACACAGGATTAGAAAGAGAGTTTTCATGCAGGTTGCTACACTGCAAAGAATGCCCATGTTAACAACTTTAATCTTAGTGTGTCAGTATGACATTTAACTGATTGAAGATGCATTATGAAACAAACTGATTTGCACGGGGAACACTTGAGAAAACCACAAAACTGAAATTTAATGTTTAAAAGCAGATCATAAGATTGTTAAAATGGACATTTTTTTTACAGTGTTGCTGAAGACATAGTTAAGATTATAAGAGATATTTAACATTACGTAGGAATACTCATTGATTTTCTTGTAATTAATAATGCAATTAAGCATTTTTGCAAGTAGTACTAAACCCTGTTTACCTCTTAAAGTACCAACTCATTTCCATTTCAGTGGATTGAGGTATGATAGAACAAAACACAAAAGAATACAATACCAAGTAATATGAATAGGAGAAGAAGTGGGGCCATGTAAGAGAGGTCTGTTCAACAGAAATAACACAACACATCAAAGCTAAATGGCATACCAGAAGAAATCGACAAATTTACAGTATGTAAGTATATAGATCTGACAAAAAGCCTGCTCTGACTGGACTTACATTACAGAGGGCAAAACAAAATGTCCTTTAATGTCCTCACTGTACAGTATCTGTAAAGTGAATCATTATTTGCCCAAAGTACAGTCACCAAACCTCATGTACCTTGGCTGTGAGTTTCTCTGGACTGTCCTCTGCTGACGGCTCGGTGGAGCTGAGACACAGAGAGAGAAATAGAGGTCAGTGGTGACGATTACTGTACTACACTTCATAAACATTTTCTGTACCTGGACTCAACATCCAGATGTTCTGCTGGACAGTGTACCACAATGCATCATTCATCAGTTAATGCACCAGCAGGAAGATAAGACTAGAACTCTGATACAGTTATTATTTACCTGTTTCCAGGTGAAGCACTGGGATCTTTGTCCTTCACATTAGTTTTCCTGAGGGAGGACCTGAACAGAACAAAGGTAGAGTGACAAAATGGAGTAAAGATACAAACAGATTCAGGTTGTAAAGGAATTATAAAGAATTGTTCTTGTGCTTTGTTTGAATGTGAGGCGGGCCTCCCCCAGGGGCGCTCCAAACAGTTTCAAGGGAGGTTCAGTGAATGGAAGTGAAAAAATATTACATTAGTTATCAAAAGAAGATCACACAGAATAGCCTAAATGTGTGTGATTTGGTTAAAGTTAAACTTCAGAGATACAGTAGTTTTGGGGAATTTTAATGTTGCCTTAGGACAGATATTTTTTTAATGTATTTGGTGTCGTCTGAAGTTGTATCAAAACAGCAATATTAGACTATCTTGGCTAATTTGTGTCTAAAAAGTGTCTAACTTAACTACTAATACTATGTATGAATGTATATACAGTATGTTATGTATTCTAATTACATTTAGGAGGAGTTGTCCAGCATTGATGCACTAAATGCACTTGTCTGTCTGTCTATGAGGTAACAGTATGTCTATTGTGTGTGTACTTTTTCTCAAACTGATCTGCCTATGGATGCAAAATGAATTTCAGTGCAAACTGACAATAAAGTTGTATCGTATCGTATCGTATCGTATCGTATCGTATCGTATCGTAAATACTTTCTGCTTATATTCTGTTTAACACTGTATGTAAATATGTCATCCATCTTGTCTAGCTTAATTTCGTCATCACTGGTAATACCATAGCAAGCTTTTAAAATAAGTTGTATATAAATGCTTTATAGGGGAAAAAAAAAATCAGTTTGGGTCCCAAATAATATCAAAGAATTACTTTTTCCTACTACATGCATTAGTTCAGTGTTTCTCAAATGGGGGTATGAGTACCCCTAGGGATAGTTTGGAGTACTGAAGGGGGTACGTGAGATTTAAAAAATGTTAATTAGAAAAAATATCAGTAGTGCATTATTCCTAAAATAATTATATTATATTAAGTCCAATAAAAAAGTGTAAATGTAAGTTTGATAAACAACATTTTGTATTCAATATTCCTATTTTCAGTGCAATCGTTAAATGGCGTAAAGTAAACTGTCTGCTCCATGCTGTCTGCTTTGTGCTGGTCAGGGGGTACATCATTGAAAAAAGTTTGAGAACCACTGCATTAGTTGGTATGTGTACAACTCAAAACAAATACATGGCCACTATTTGTCATCTTACCCAGGATGAGAAGCTTGTCTGTGTTCCTCCACACAGTGAGAGGGGCTCGACATCGCAGGAGACTGAGAACCTGTGATCACAAACGCCCCACACTGAGATTACTCCTACTTCCAGTGACGAGTAGATATAGTTACAGATGTACTGGTGACCATCAGATCCTTCATTATGGGATGTACTGTAGTGAAGGTGCAGGAATACTGACCTGCACCTCTTCTGGGGGAGCTTTCTGCGCTGCCAGTGGCCCTGAGGATGGCAGCTCCTCCATCACAAGAGGCCGCACTACGAACTGAACCAGATCGACTGTGGGTTGGACTGCCGTGCCCCTCCTGAAGACGGAAAAAAAGAGAAAGTCAGATGAGGCAAATGGAGGAGAAGGGAGGGGTAAATGTGAGGAAGGGTATGAGAGGGGATGAGATGAGGTCAGAAGATGAGGAATTTGGATAGAAAGAAAATTAATGAAAATTTGAACGAGAGGAAGGCAAAGGCTCTGCAGTGGTCAAAGAAAAAAAGGGAAGAATAAAGTGCAATCAAAGCAAAAGTGATCTGAACAGCCAACGCTGCAGACTAATCGGAAAGAAGTCACTTGACATACTTTCCCCATTTCTAATTCCTCGCCCTCTTTTCCCCCTGGAAGCCTCACACACTGCCTGGTTTGTGCGTTCCTGCCAATTCTGATGCAGCTCTCTCCAAGTTGTTCTTCCAATCTGAACTTATTCCTGCTCTAGCTGAGTTAAGTGACAGCATTAGCCAGAAGAGAACTTTTCATCCAGAAAAAGACTGTGGCTGTTATTATCACACGGGGAGAGACAATAAGATGTGACAGCGTCCCAGACTCAATTAGTGCCGCAGAGCAACACGTAGCAATTAATCCATTAAAGGAATAAAGCGGAATGGACAGGGGTTAAAGTCACACACACTGATTAACCACCCTATGGTGAAATTAAAGACACATTAAATGTAAGAATAATGTGATTAAAACACACATCTGTTTGATATTTCAGCAGATGTTGTTAAGTAAGAAATCTGTTGGTCACTAAAAAAAAGAAGAAAGTGCAGGCGAGTGTGTTTTAATACAAACCTCTCCCTCTGTGGAGCTGATGCTGTCTCGGGCGACTCCTCGGTAGCTCTTCTTTTTACTGGGTGAATGGGGAGAGCCCTCCCTCAGGTCTACAAACACAAGAGAAAAGAGACAATAGAAACAAATGTGATTTAGTTTGACAACGTAAAAAAGAACTATAATGTATAATCCATTCATTCACCAAAAGAATTTGTCCATCAATTATGTGCATGCTTTTCTGTTGTTTCTGTCTTATTAAGAGGCACTTAGTTTGGCCTGGCCCCAGCACTGACATCCCCATTAAATAAGTCTATTAATAAAACATCACCGCAGTTAAAATATCAAATCTAGCCCCAAAAGTAGCACCATTAATTATGCAGGCCATTATCATTTTTTCTGCTCCTTCCCTGAGTGCACAGGGAGACGCTGTCAGAGGAAAAACTGAAATCATTTCAATTTAAAATGATCATTTCAGCAGATTCTGTCATCTCCTCCCACAGGCTCTCTCTCTCTCCTGTTCCAGCCGTCTCCCTCAATCCCTCCTTTTTAGTATTACATAATGTGCTGCGTCACTCGGATCAGCGCAGATCCAGTCGCTCTGTTATCCCGGCTGCACTGTACTGTATCATATATGGCACTTATCTGTGTACACTCCGTTCTGACAGATGCAGCCGCTGAAATAAAGCCAGCGGAGCTTAAAAAGACGAGGAGAACACAACCAGACAGATGTGCTTAGAAGGGATTACGAGTTTGTTTTTGTTTGCGGAGGTCCAAAGTACAACTAGAGTCAGAGGGGAAAGTGTGTGTGTGGAGGCTAAGGCAGCGGAGGAGAGGAGGATGTGTGGGTAAGAAATCCAGTGTGTGTGTTGTGTCTTAGCCACAAGAGACTCCAAACTTTCCAATGTCCTACACAGGACAAGAGGAGTCAATAAACTGCAGGGGCTAAAAAAAGGTAAAAGCAAGGTTTTTGAGTTGCATCATGGGTCATCTTAAGGAGACAAAAAAAAAATATCAAGGTACTTAGGTAGTTCAAACATAATTTAAACAAGAAATGCAGTAGGGAAACTTTGAAAGTGTATTTAAGCCCATATATTAGACTAAAATGAGAAGACGCAGATGTTCATGTAATCGCTTAAGGCTGGCCCACCCTAAAAGATTATCAAATCTTAAAGTGGCGGAAGGCAGTATATTTTAGGCATCATTGGGCAAAAATTTCATAATAACCTTTCAGCATATTGTAATTCAAGTGTTCTGAGAGAAAACTAGACTGCACCTCATCATGGATCTGTTTTCAGGCTTTAAAAAATCTAGCCTGTGACGGGAGACTTTGACCAATCACAGGTCATTTCATTTAGAGAGCGTTCCACCAGATTTCACAATGGCGGCGGCGTCACAAACGTTCTCATTTTACAGCTGTAAACCGTGCATTACAAGATGATTCTGAAAACATTTGAGGCGAGAAATAGGCATTAACGTAACATAATATTGATTCATATTTGATCAGCGCTGCCTAGTTTGACCGTTTGGTCGGAGTTCGCGAGTGATTGACAGCCGGCACTCACGGACAGCAGACCTCAGATCAGCTCTTACTGCTTGTTTTCCTCCGGTCTGTGAAATCTTGCAGATGGCGTTAGGAGCACCGGAGGACACAGAGGAACATGATTTTTTTCAGGTTACCTGTTTCATGTACTACTGTCACGATATAGCAACCTTTTTATAAAAATAACTTCTTTTAATCATATTTGCTCCAATCTCGCCTACTTCAGCTTTAACAGATGTTGAAAATGTGAGAGACCCCACACATAACGACATGTTATGTTAAATTTAACAGTTTTGTTCCTATAGTGTGTGAAGAGGAAAGATTTGGCCAAAACAGCACACCACACACTAACTGATTCATTCATGAACAACAAGAGTCCCGACTAAAAAAAACTGAAATCTCACAAAATCTCTTGCGATCAAACGTGACTTTAGTGTAAACAAACATGGTGGATGAAGAATTAGTGATGTTAGTTTTTGCCCTACTTTGTACTGCAAATTCTCAAATAAAAAAAGATGGATGAAGTCATGGAGACAGTGTTAAATAAACACTTGTGTTGTTGCCACAAATCAACAAAACTTCTGAGTCCATCTTACTACTTTATGCTTCACGTTCCGCGGCCAATTGACTAGCGTTCTTTCCAACGTGACTGCGTCATCGGCTCTCCTTGGGGTTCCCCACACACAACAGGATATCAGATCATAAATGTTGAACCTGTTTAATATTTGCGATTTGAAATCGGTGCGGCAAGGATGGACCAAGCAGATTAGGGGATGTAAAAGAGACTCTTAACATACCTCACACCACAGGAATATCTGGCAAGATAATCTTTACAACCATCAAAAAATCGTGGCTTTGCTGACCATTGTCGGGAGGGGGGAATCAGGCCCAAAGTCAGCTTGATTCTCGTGTAGTGTGTACCTGGCATTACTCTCCTATATCAGCTGTCACTGCATTCGTTAAATGAATAGTTTTACATTTTAGGAAACACACTTAGTCGCTTTCTTGATGAGAGTTATATGGAAAAATTGGCACTACTCTCATGTTTGTCCATTCAATATGAAACTAGAGCCAGGAGACTGTTAGCTTAGCTTAGCACAAAGACTGGGAACAGGGGGAAACAGCTAGCCTGACTCTGTTGATATGCACCTCCACAGCTCAATAACTAACATGTTTCATTTGTTTTATGACAGACATGACAGTGGCATCGATCTGCTCACCTAACTCTCAGCAAGAAAGTGAATGTTTCCCAACGTATAAAACTACTCCTTTAAATCAATATCATAATAATGATCCTGGCAGAGACCAGTCCCCTCACAAACACACCTCTGGCTTGTGCTGCAGCTCTTTTAGGACTGAGCTGCTGAGCGCCGAGCCTCTCCGCACTGTTGCTGTTGTTGTTGTTGACCTGGATGCCGTTCTGCTTCATCAGCTGCATTAGCTCCGACTCTAATGTTGCAATCTGTAGAGGGAGAGGAACCGATCAATGTTAATCACAGGCAGGCATTTACCTGTCAAAACAGCTGCTTTAAAGCACTGAAAATAAACGGCCCACATGAGGAGGAGCACATAACTCATCTTTTGATTCCATTTGAAAAGTGTCTTGCAGGTGTTGGCGTGGTGCACATGAAAAGCACAAGTGAAGTCAGTTAAAGCGGGACCTTCCTGTCTTGCTGTCGGCTTAAATTCCAGATTATACTGTTTTTCCACCACTTTCTTGTGCCACACTTCACCATTCACCCTTTACAATGCAGTGCAGTGGGAGAATGAGTGCTCACTGTGCAGAATAATTGCAGGGGACAGTCGGGTTGACTGCCCATTCAACTGTGGGGCATGGCCTGAGACTTGAGCAGAAAACAACACAACTGTCATGTTTTATGACTAGGAAAGCGGAAAATCAATACAGAGTTTGACAATAGAACCAACCACAGGCCCCTGGACACCGAGTCCATCCGAGGTCACTGTCCAAGGAGGAGAAAATCTGTTTATGTGGCACAAGTGGCACAGATGTACTGCATTGTAGAGCGAAAGCAGTAGTGATGGAGTGCTGTTTCTGTTCTTTTTGTGCGTAAATGAACGTTCCTGACCATTTTTTACTGCCATTTCCGCATCACCTTATATTATCTTGAACAGGTAAACAAGTTATTTTGAGGAGATAAACGTTTGATAGATTACAAAGTCATTTTATGCAAGTGTTATTGAAAACATATACACATGTTAAATACTTTATAAATGAGACCAAATAAATACAGAGTTAGCAGGCTCTTGTGTTTTTCCTCTCACGAGTAAAACAATTAGGCTGTACGCTAGCCTTTTCATATTAGATTCAATGTTATAAGTAGGCTACAATTATCAGAACAATACGAACATTCAAGCTCCCTCATGTGGCTCAAAGGTGAACTGCAGATATATATATATCTTAAATTAAAGACTATGGATGAAATTCTGTAAATTTATTTGGCGACCCTAATAAAATCTCCTGCGACCCACAGGAATGACTGGCCTATGATATAAAAAGAAAAAAGTACTGCATAAATATATATATAATGTGCAAAACCCAACAATCTTGATAATTAAGCACAGAGAAGAACTGCAGTGTTCATTTTCACTTCAGGGATTTCTGTGTCGTTTGGAGGCAAATATGCAGAACAACTAAAACACAGAGAAGCGTACATGGACAGATGGAGGTGAGAGAAAGACAGAGTCCACTTAAAAAAGATCTGGTTTACCCTGACTTGCAGTCCCTGGATCTCAGCCAGGTGAGCTTTCTCAGCCTCCTCCAGCCGCCTCCTCTCCGCATCCTCCTTCTGGATAAACTCCACCTCTCTGGAGAGACGAGAGGGAGGGCAGATCGTAATGTGGTGAGTAGGTGTGTGCTAACACGGGAAAACAAGATACATTTATGTGTGTCTGTGCACCATGTGTGACAGCGCCTGCCTCTCGCTCAGCTGTGGCGATAAGGGAGCCGAGGCTGTTTTAGGATGTCAGTGTGACTTTGCTCTGATGCTGCTGCTCACAGTGAACACACACACACAACACATTATCTACAACTACAAAAACACACATACGTTTCCATCCCTAAGAACACTAAATTCATCCATTTCCTCATGCCTGCTTTGCCCTTGGTCTGTGAGCTCCCCGTCTCTCCTTTGCAGCTCAGTCCTCCGCCACAGATTAGCATGGAGAGTTTGTTTCATCAGTTAGCTTCCAGTTGGCCTGCAGGGCCAGAGCCAATTAGAGGCAGTCAGACTGGAGCTGAGCAGGAAAAGGTTGTGCTGGGACTGACCAAAGAGATCAACGCACTGAAAAAGCAGGAGAGCTGCACTGAATGGGAATGGAGACTTGGCTCTTACTGTTGAAATGGGATAAGACTCTGGCTATAAAAAGAGGCGCTCTGCATCGCAGATAGAAACACAGTAGATGATCTCTTTTCTGTTCATTGAAGCAAGAGAAGATGTAAAAAGGAATAATGAAAGAGGCAATTTAAAATGATTTATTAAAACGTACGTTTAATGGCAGGATTGATTCCACTCCCTCGTTTAAGAAATAAGTTCAAGTGAAGCAGTTATAATAGAAATGTTTCATTTCAGGCTGTTAAAGGTCAAGCTCGTAGGATTTAGGAGGAGCTATTAGCAGAAATGGAATATAGTATTCATAACTATGTTTTCATTAGTGTATAATCACCTGAATCGTTGTGTTTTCGTTAGCTTAGAATGAGCCCTTCATATCTACATAGGGAGCGGGTCCTCTTCACGGAGTCCACCATGTTTCTACAGTAGCCCAG